>NCQT01150489.1:891-14196 GCA_002740465.1 Stenocereus thurberi | reverse complement strand
TCATTAATTGGATTTATATATAATATGATGTAACCACCCATTTCATAGATTATGAAACCAAGACTAATAATGGTTGTTATTTCTATTTCTTCCAAAATGTTTCCATCCATGTTGTTATATGATAGAGTTCATAATGGTGAATGGAAAAATGAACTTGTCTTTTTTAATCAAGCAAATATTAATGTGCGTAATAAGATTTCAAAGAAAAAAATTAAATTTTTAATCAAATTAACGCCAACGGTAAAAAGCTCAGTTAGTAATACATTTTGAAATTTCTCTGCTTACACTGTTGGAATTAATATAAAACGTTATAACATAATATCTATAACAATGTCGTAATTGATTTTAACCTAATATTCTTAATTGTACACCTTAGTTTAAAAATAAGCTCTTAAAAATATTTTCATCCATCACACTAGTTACAAATGCTAGCTGAAAATAAATGCTCTCAATTTTCAAAGTGCTTAAACATGTTTTCTAAGATTGGATTATAGAGTTTCACCATCTATAAATTTGAATTGCTATATTTTAAATATCTACATAAATATTTGTAGGAATATACAGAAAGGAAGAATAAAAAGGAGAGAGAAAAAGAGCATGGGTTGAGAAAAGACAAGAAACATTAATAATGAAGAAAATGTAATAATAAACCATCACAAAGGGTTTTAGTTGGTGGCATCCTTGACGTGTCAGCATTTTAAAAGCCTAACCAAATCTGATCCATAGTCAAATGAACAGTAAGATTAGACTTCGGTTAAATTAGTTTTAGATATGGAGCTAAAAATAATTTTCCCTTGCAAAATCTATTCACGCTTAGATACCTGCCACTGAGCATCTTTGCTGTTGTTTAGTGGTTTTTTTTTTTTTTTAATTTTTGAAGTTATCATTTAGGGGAAGCTAGCTTTGATATTCTTGTGAAATTGCGCAAATTATTGGGTGCAATTGGTTGAACATTTCATTTGTCCAATCGAGCCCACAATCATTTGTTTTGGGTTGTGTTTTTTGGCCTTATCTCGCATTTTTTTTTAAAAAAAATTCTGAACTAAAATCTTGCAATGTTTTTCTTCACGTTTTTGCTCTGTTTCGTTGGGTTTGTTCTTAGCTGTTTCGATCTCTTTGTTTTCCTTTTTTTGTAACGATTCAATGTCTAGTATTAATCTCAATGTGCTTATTGATCTTTAAGATTCTTCAAACACGAGTTCTTCTTCAAGTTTGATTAGGCTTTTTGACAATCTCTGTTCTTATTTACGATTTTGGAATTTTGTGTTATAATTTTGTGTTTTGATCATCTAATTTCTAGATTTTCGAATTGTATTGCATTCAGTGTTATGATTCTATCTTCTGGAAATGTAATGTAGTTGGAGGTTTGAATATCTGTGGTTTTGTTGTCAGTTGATTTTCAATGTTTGTTAGAATGATTTTTTTATTTGTTTGAGTTATATTTTGCTATTTCTAATTGTTCATTAACGGTTAATATAGAATGTTCATCTCACATTAAACTAAAGTTCAAATCTTGAAGAATATATTTTAATCAGTATAATAAAATGTGTATATCTATATTAGTAGTCAATTCAGAATTTTGTGCTCAGGTGACTTAAAAAATTTATTCTTACTAAATCTGAGTTTGCACAACAGGAAAAAAAATTTTCTCACTATAAAAAGTTATGTGCTCACTAAAGATAGTTATCAACTCACTAGAAAAAAATATATATATGTTCAGCTCACTAAGTTAAGTTTGTACTCACCAATTATGCAGTCTAGCTCACTATAAAAATTATGCTTGTTTTTGCAGGGTACTTCTACAGTCACTAGGAAAAAAAAAAAAGGGTTCATCTCACTAAAAAATATGTTCAATGCACTGTGATTAAGCTTGTCCTCACCAATTATGTACTCTAACACACTATACAGATGATTCTTCATTTTTGCTGTCCACATTAGATCAGTCTGTTGCTAAGGTCATTAATGTTGGTGATTACATTAGAGGTTTGTCTAATCCTGTTGGTGTTTCCAAAGGGAAAGGCATGGCTTCTAAGTGCAATTGTGTTGTGCCTGATAATGATAATATTGTGGCTACACTGTCTAATTATGTTATGGCTGATAAGGGAAAATATGTGGCTATTGATGTTGAATGTGTTGTTGAAGTAAAGGAGGCTGATTAATTAGAAATGATTGGTAAAAGGGTAGTTTAAGCATTTGAGATATACAATGAGTATGCTTTTTGTAAGGATTTTTCTGTAAGACACGATAAGTTGAGAACGATAGAGGGCTCACAAGAGGTGCATTCAAGGGACTTTTGCTACAGCAAACAAGGTGTTTTAAAAGGTGTCATGGCAAAAAAGATAAGCCAATGGTGAATGGGTTTGTAAGGAGCATGATATATTTCATAATCATGAGTTGCTTTTGAAATATGAGGTTCATAACCTGAGGTCACATAAAAAAAAAGTTGAGAAAGCTTATGTTGATTTTTTCTAAAAGATGAGAAGAAATTGTATGAAAGTTTCTCATGCTTATCAAGTTCTCTAAGAAATTAGGTTAGGGTCCCCATTACTTGCGTTTGGCAAAAGGATGCCTACAATAGTTTTACAAATGAAGTCAAAAGGACTTTAGATGGGAGTGATGTCAATCATTTCATGTGTTTTAAAAAATAGGTGTGTCAATAAGCAAAATTTTTTCTGTAAGTTTAGATTCGATGAGAATGATTGTTTGATGAGCTTCTTTTGAAAAGATTCACAAATGAAATCTGACTATTTATTGTTTGATTATCTCTTTGTATTTGACACGACATATACAACCAATCGTTCTGGGATGATAGGCGTGTATGAATGACCATGCAAAGAACGTTATGATTGGATACATATTCTTGATGAATGAGAAGGTTGAGAGTTTTGTTTGGTTGTTTGAAACATTTTTGGAAGCTATGGATAATGTACAGCATAAAACTATGATGACAGATCAAGCATTTTCTATGGCAAATGCTATTAAAAAGCCTTCCCTTTGGCAAAGCACAGGTTGTGTACATGACACATTTTGGAGAATGTAAAAAAGAATATTAGTCATCTTAGGGTTTTTGGGTGGATTTATTGATAAGTTTGACCATATTTTAATAAGGTATGACACAGAAATAGATTTTAATTTTTGTTGGAATAGGTGAGCTATGCTGTTTTTAAATTTTTATCCCTTCTGTGACAATTGTTCTTTTCTCTACTCACTAAGGTGACATATTTCTACTCAATAACTTATTACTTTCTTTTTGCTCATTGTTTTTATTGTATTAGACCAGTTGACAAATATAAATGTGTTGATAATGCTTGGTTGTTTAGACTATATTAGTTGAAAGAAAAATGGTGTCCAACTTTTTGTAAGAATGTTTTTTCTAGTGGCATTTTATCATCACAGAGAAATAAGTCTACAAATGCTTCTTTGTCAAAGCAAGTCAATGCTACTTGTGGTTTGTTTGATTTTATAATATATTTTGTGATGTTGCGATAGAGTGAATGATTAAGGAGAAGGATGGGAATTTGAAGAATAAGGATGGTTTCCTAAGATGTATTTTCCACATGTAAGCATTTTGCCGCATGCTGTAAAAATATATATGAATAATTTGTACAAAGCTTTTGAGAACGGATACATTAAAGGGGAAGGATGTTCTTAAGATGTGCTTGACTCAACTGAGACTCATTATGGTACAAAGCATATCTATGTTGTCTATGAGAATCGATTTTTTGAAGAAGTTTGGGTTTGTGGTTAGGTTCAATCTTCCATATCAAAATATTATTTGTGACTCCAAAAAGTACATTGAGAGTGGTATTTTTTGCTACCAATATTTTCATATTTTCAATGTTCATTATGTGCCTAAAGTTCTTGATCAATATATTTTGAAATGATGGACTAGGCTAGCTAGACCTCCTCAGGATGTAGAAGAAGATTCAAGTAGTAATGTTGTTGGTGTTCCTGGTTCCCTATGGAGAGGTCAAATGCATAGACAGTTTAAGTCTCTTCTTCTTGAAAGTGAACCTCATCTCCAAGCAAGAAAGCAATGTAAAGAAGCTTTTCGCAAGTTAAAGGTTGATGTTGGTGTTGTTGTGGGTTTAGTTTATGTTACTGAGGCAGAAAATGATCAACAGGCAAGTGGTAGCAATCAAATCATTCATAACCTAATGGTTCTAGAAAGAAAGGTCAAAGGAACATAAGAAGGAAGTGTACGTCAGAGAAGATGTCAAACATTATAAGATCAAGGAAGGCAATATTTTGTTCAAAGAGTGGAAGGAGATGCATCACAACCTTAAGTTAAATTCTTTTCACAATCTCTGTGAATAAGTTATATATCCCATAATAAAGTCTTTTGTAGTTCATTAAAATTGTTGATAGGCTCACTAAAATTATATTGTGTTTTGACTCACTAAAAATGTTGATAGGCTCACTAATATTGTGTATATATTTACTAAAATTGTGCATTAGTTCACTACGCTTTTCCACTGCTTACAATGTTAGTCATACTACATGCTCACTGAATTGGTTCGTTTGCTCACTAAACATGTGGATATGCTCACTAACAATTTATTTTTTTATGATGGTTTAGGTTATTCTTACAGTTGAATGTATTGTAGCTGTAGATTTTAATGACATGTATAGAGTGCTTAGCTTGATTTTTAATGAAAAGATTCTTACCAAGCAGCTGACTCCTCCTTCTGAAGCTGCTAGCATTGAAGGGTTATTTTCTCCTTGCCTTTTTTGTTGCTCCTGCAAGAGATTTTTTTTTTTTTTTGGTGAGTTCGTCTTATTATGGTAATGTAAATATAAATGAATATGTTATTTTATTCTTTGAAAAAGGTTAGCTATGAATCCATTATGAATTCTTTGTTAATATGTGATTTTTATTTTCGTAGCATTATAGTGTTTTCATTTTTTTTTTATGATTTCCTTTTCTGCTCTCTAAAAATAATATTTTGCTCACTAGACGTCATATGTGTTATACAGGGTTGAAGAGATCACATTGGCTTTTGGCATTAATGAAGATTTTGCATCCAGCACATACAATAGTCTTTTTGTAATTCAACTTTAAATTTTTCATATGTTTTATTGAATTAATAAGTTGTGGACTTTCATTTTTCTTCATTATGATGTTTTAGTAATACTATGAAAATTCTAATAAAGTTGTATTTTGTTTCTTAAAGTTTTTTTGTTTGTCTACATAATGAGATTTATATATCTTTTTTAATTTAGTAAATCATTTGGAATACTTTTAAAGTTTTTAATATGCTGATCACTACAGTAGTATCACAGCTCACTAGTTTCATCCTTTAGCCAAAACTATCTATACTTTTTTTTTGGTGATTTAACATTATAAAAAAATAGTATTTGTTGATTATGAGATTGTGTGCACTACCATATATCTTAATATTAGTTGTAAGTTTATATGATATTAGTCTCTAGATTAGTTTATGTCGTTGCTCACTGTATATTGCTTGCAGCCCACTAGATCGACATTATAGCTCACTAAAAGTTGCAATTTTTTTTTTTTTAGTTTTGGTGATTGAATATTCAATTTGCAAAATGGCACCTCACCATTATGAAGTTTCAGCATAGTAAAAGATATGAAATACTTCACAAAGAGTAGTTTAAAGTGCATATGATAGTATTGTCTACATTAGTTCCAAAAGTTAGCCTAACTAAAACAATGTTAGTGTGCAACAACTTGATCACATCTCAAGTGGCACTGGATTTTGGTTTGCATTTGCATTCATTTGCCTCTTATTTATCATGGAATTCCTTGGCCAACCTCTTTACTTTGTTCACGTATATATTTTCTTAATTGTTGATCATTTCATAATAGTATTATGCTCTCATTGCATGAAACAGATTCTTGTGCTGAAAAATAAAAAAATACTAAATTTATTATGGATATATTTGTTTTTTTCTTAATATGCATTATATTTAATGTAAGACATTTTTAAAGACTTACTTCATTTTTCTTGAAACCACATTGGCATTTATCTGTCTCTCCAAAGTACGGCTCCATGTGTCTCATACAGAATACACCACAGTCTGTGAGATCATTATTTGTTGCTCTCCATGGCATTTTCATTCGGATTACTTTCATTTTTCTGACATCTTTATGTTTTGGATGGCGAACACTATCTTTAAGAAATCTTCCAAAAGCTTTTGCTTGTGTATATTCAGCATTTTTCTAGTTTGTCAATATATTACAACATAAATAGTTCCCTAGCAAATATTTTTAGCTCATTAAATATGTTTGTCAACTCACTAAATATGTTTTTAGCTCACTAAGGAACATGATTGATATAAACACAAATGTTTGCCTAACAAACAAGTTCAGCTCACCCAGTATTTTCTTCAGCTCACTCGTGTAGCTCACTAACAGACATAGCTGATAAAAAAAATATTTGTCTAGTAAATAAATTTAGCTTAGTAAGTATGTTTCCAACTGACTAGAGTACATGTACATCTCTTTAAGACACAAGTTTGACATCAACACTAGTAACTTCCCAACAAATAGGTTCAGCTCACTAATAATGTTCCTCAGCTCAATAGAACACAAGTATAGCTTAGACACTGGTGAAATAAACAGAAGTAATTACCCTCAAATACTTTTAGCTCACTAACTATATTTTCCTAGCTCACTGAAGTATAGTGCTAGCTCACTAACTATGCTCCTTAGCAAATGCAATTGTTCATTTATTCATATTTATATGAATGAGTAAACATTATAAACATACCACTAATACATGTGTTTCACCATACGTGCTTTTGTATCAAGTTGTTGTGCGCATATTGTCCATTATGTCAAGTCTTTCTTCCTTTAAATAAAACCAGAAGATGAAGAAGTGCTTCTTCTGACATATTGGAAAGAGCACCTGCAAAGTAGAAGATGAATAATATCATATTTAAAAGTTGTATAATACGGTATGCTAATTCATAATTAAATGTATTATATTATTACCTACCAGTTGTAACTTTTTGCCTATTATCCATTTGTCACATCTCTAAAATTCTCTTTTAAGTATTGTTTCAAAGTCATCTCCTCTTATTATTTTGCTACATTTATGCAGAGGTCCAAAGTTGACTGCATTTTCGCAATAGTGTTAGTAGATTTTTAAGTATTTGAATATATGAATTGAAATAAGTTGCATCAACCGATGAGAAATACCTTCCTGGAGAGTTTTGACTTCTTTTTTTGTTAGATTTGTTGAGGATAGCAGACTAGACATTAACCACATGTGCATCAATGTATTCCCTTGGACGCATGGTTGACAAGTGATAACGGTTTGCAATATGTACTTCGCTGTCGAACATTTCTTTAATGATATAATATCAAAAAAGTGTATCTTATGTTTGTAACTGTTTTTTGCTAATAATTTTTTTTAGTTTAGGAGTTTCATCCTTATTTGGAGTCACAATCTTATGATTGATGAAAAACATAATTAGCAATCATCCTCTCCTGGCTTGACAATTCCCCTATCAGCTTTGTCATTCTTTCCACAAAAGGTGAGGAATAGGGTTCCATCAAGGGTCCATTGTCTCTTTTTTGTCATTATCTTGTTTTCTTGCTATGCTCTTTCTCTAGAAAACATCATATCACAGTTTATTATAACGTAGCTTACTAAATGCACATTATGGCTCACAGCTTGCCTTACTATAGCTCACTACATATATCTTCCAGCTCACTAAACCTGCATTATAGCCTACCAGGATTTATTCAATTTTTTCAAATTCTTACCAGTTTCACGTGTTGTTCTCTTTTTGCCATCTTTTCTTCCGAGAGTTTTTTTCTTTTGTTTGCTCTCTTTTTGTTGCTTTATTTCCTATTGTTTCATTCTTTTCTTTGCCAATAGATTAATTTTTTACTGTTATGATATCCTTATCCATTGGCTCGATTGGTGTCTCTGGCAAGGGTGGTGAAGTCTCAAATGTCTCTTGTGGTGGTTGTGTCTCAAGAGCTTGTGATGGCGATGGAGGTTGTTATGTCTTATGTGTTCGCGTGGGTGGGGATGGTGGTGGTATTTGAAGTGTTTATGGTGCTGGAGGTGGTGGTGGCTGAAGTGTTGCTGGGATGTGTTGGTGCTAGAGGAGCTGGGCTTTAGCTTTCATCGACCAACTTGAAACTTGGCAAGTCATTATCCCTTTTTCTCGATCTAGAGCTTTTCCTTCTTGGACTTTTGGCTTTTGGGTTGCTAGGCATTTGTTTGCGCTTGACAAAAGCATTCTCTAACTCAGTTATTGCCTCCAAGACAGCAACTCTACTACACCATTCATCATCATGACTCAATGGTGGTGTCTTAGGAGTTTCCTCTCCTTTGTCTTTTTGTACTACAGTTGGTGATTTTGAGATTTGAGCTTCACAATATGAAGAGAACATGCTTATGGCTGCATCTCTTTTTTGTAGTGCTTCATTGTTATGGTACATTTTTGACAAGTACCCCATGAAGGTTCTGAATCTCTTGAATGCACTCGCTAAAGTCTTTGTTACTTCAGCTATTTCTTTCATATCTTTCTGTATATAAACATCATTCAAGTATTGTAACATATTAGATGCACATTTATTTTATTTATTTTCTGTGTTTAATTGATGTAATTGTATTAAATCATACCTCTAACTCTGATGCTTCATCATTTTGTGAACACGTCTTGGCTCTTTATTCTTTTCTGGCTGAATTTTTGTTGCTTGTGCAACATGCTCTGCTTTGTTGATCTATATTGGAGGCTCAACTATGCCTTTTCCAAATCCTTTTGGCACTACTCTATTGTCAAGTTCATTACATTTTTCTCTCTTCTTTTACCATTTCCTTCACCTTTTCTATAGTCCAACCCTTAGTTGTTGGGAATTATCTCTCAACAGTCCTCCTTATGGGGAGAACTCTATCAAGATATAGGAATTGCAAGAGACATGTTTATTCAAATCAATTTAGTATATGCTATGTAAATAAAAACAGGTACTATTTCTTATTGTAATACATAAGTTCAGTCAAGGAAAACAATAATATTTAGTTCCTAAAAAAACTTTCAGCTCATAACATTGACTTCCTGCTCACCAAAAAGGTAGACCAGCTCACTAAAATAGACTAATGTTCACAACCAACAAGTCCTCTTTGTTTGTTGGCAAAGCTATTTAAAAGTGATTTGTGCTCATAAAAGTGTCATTCTAGCTCACTATAACTGACTAATGTCAACTATCAATAGGTGCCCTTAGCTTACTAAAAATGTCCTGTTCAATAAAAATTATGGTCTACTCACTAGAAAAAATATCTTCAAATCACTAATAGATACCAAAGCACATATGTGTTAAGTCAACAAAAACATTAACATTTAACTATCTACTTCGCAAAATGTAATTTGAGTTACTAAAACATATCAATTTTCATTACAAATAAGTCTTCATTGTCAGTTAGCACAGCTATGTAAAAGTGATCTGTGCTCAACAAAAATGTCATTCAGTTCACTACAAACAATCTTCTATTCACTAATAATGCTGATATTTTGCTCACTAAAAAATGCTTTGAACTCAGTGGCATATACCAAGGAACACTGCAAATAAGTTTTTTGGTTTGTTGTTATAGGTCCCTGAAAATGATGTTCTGGTTATTGCAAATGTCTCTGAGCTCACTAAAAACATGTTTAGTAGATTGGACTGATAAAAAAGAGGCAACTTACCATCAAGAATAGAATAAGGTCGTCAAAGTTTGAAGCTCTCTTTTGACAGATTTACATAGTCTATCAATGGTGCATTGACACCAATTACTTGTTGCTATATCTTCAACATTCGCAACGTTTTGTGCAAAATAGGATGCACAATATATATTCTTCAAGCCATTAAAGAAACAGGACACCATGTATAAAACAAAGTTTTTTTCAAAACTTTTTCCTACGTCAGTCTAGTTTAGTATGTACTGTGGCATTTTGCTGAGTTTGGTTGTCCCATCTTCAAGATTCCATTCTTTCCTCCATTTTGAAATGACTGCAATGTATTCAGGGCCTTTTGACTTCTTACCGTAAAATTCTTCAATCTTCCTTCCACCAATTGGGAGTGCTAATGTGAGATGCATATCCATGAGTGTTATCTCTATCTTCTTGTCACTTGTTACATATAGAGTCACTAAGTAGGGGTCAAAGTTATCGACAAGCCATGTGCATATGGCCTCTGGTAATTTAGTTACTTACAACTCTAAGAATCCTCCAAAACCTATATCCTATATTGCTTGTTGCTAGTCTCATCGAACTTCTCTACCATTGTAAAAAACCCTGTTGTTAACATTCTAGTTTGGAAAGTTTTCTTGTATTTTGTATCTGTCTCTGTAGGTTCTTGCACATGCTTTGGATCTGGAACACCAATTTTGTTATTTGCTTGTTTGTTTGTAGATTTCTTTTAATGATCAAGTTGCACAACTAAAAGTTGTCCAGGCTTTGCAGGACTTGGACTTTTTTTGACACTCCTTTCTTTTTCAGTTTGAGCTCTATATACTTTTTTTTTTTTTGAGTTACTTTGTGCTAGGTTTGATGCTTCTTTTATTTTGTTGATTATTTTCATCAAGACGTCATCTTTGGACTCAGTCTCATCTTCATGTAAATGTGGATGCCTTTTCTAAGTTGAGTCCTCTGTTGTGTCATATGTTTCTTTCGAAATTTGTTGATGAATGTTTGTGACTGTTTTCTTTAAACTTTCTGATGTGCTTGTAAAGTCTTCTTTGCCTCCTTTTTTGCTTTTTTCTCCACCTTTTGTTTTTTTTTTTTCTTTCACATCTTTTTCCTAAGGTGGTTGTGCTGCTTTCCCTAAACTCTGATCCCCACTTTCTGGGTCACTGGGTTTTTATTTTTTCATACCAGGCACATTTTATTTTTCGGGCTTGGTTGTTTGTGCTTGCATCTATTCATCTAATGAACTTATTAGACTGTTACAAATGTTTCTATTCTTTCGTGCGTCTTGTTTCATCATTCTCTTCTTTATAGGATTACTTGATGAACTGGTTTTCCCTTCAGAGCTTTTTTCTTCTTTTAATTTTTATTTTGAAGCCTCACTGCTCTTGTTTTGGTCATTCTCAGGGCTTTCTTTTTGTGTCGACATCTTTTCCTGCTCTTTTTCATTTGGAGATGTGGTTACTACTATTGGTGTAGCAGGATTGTTCTCAGGCCATGGAGTTTGTTCATCATTTGTAATTGTTCACTGTACATTATGTCAACAAAGAAGATGGATTTTTAAAAGTGCTCACTAGGTACATCAAATAGCTCCTAAAAACATAATGTATTACTCACTAAATATGCAATATTTAATCTAATGTGGAGCTCTCTATATATGGTTATAGTTCACTACACTTTCTGCTCACTAAAATAAATTGTTTGCACACTGCAAATGCAATTCAACTGTTACTAAATATAAACTCACAAAATATAGATTATTGCTGACTAAAATATGACATGAACTCACTAGATATATGACATAGTTTACCGAAACACATTGGATAGCTTAACTGGACATGGTACATTATATCAATAAACAACATGCATTTAATACTGCTCACTAGATATATCAGATCGCTGAATGTGCAATAGTTAACCTAATGTGGAGTTCTGTAAATTTGGTTACAGATTCACTATACTTTCTGTTCACTAAAATTAACTGGCTTCTCACTATAAATGCAATTCAGCTCACTAAATATAAAATGACAAAATATAGACATACCTTGTCCAACATTACTATCTCCTCCATTCCTTCATTTGTATCAGGTTTCTTATTTGCATCCTTCTCCATTTCCATTGAAGATGTTTTCTTTGGGTTTCAATTGAAAAGAAAAATAAAAAATTTAGTGTAGTGAAGGTATTATATTATGTATGTTGGATATATTTGACATGTAACTACCTCAAGTACACTACGTCAGAAGAAATGTCTCTGACAACTTCCATAATAATATCTTGAGATTTTATATGGAAACCTTCTGTCTTTGATCCATCAATAATATTAGATGTAATTTTACTGTTACATTTGAGTGTACTTGGTGAAGTTATACGCTAAGTGCAAGTCATAGCTCACGCTAATATATGGTATAACTCACTAAAGCCTGTTGGTTAAAGAAATTTAGGTCTATCTTTAGTATTGTCATTGTGATACCAGAAAAGTAATCTACTAATTTAATGCTCACTACATATGCTTGATAGCTCAATAAAATAGCACATATAACTCACTAACATTCATATATTGTGCAAAATGAGTCTTTTTGATTTTTCTTTTTTTGCGGTTTTCTTTAGAATTATAGATAAAAGTCTTTTGCATGATATTGAACACATTAGATTAAGTGTTTTATTGTAATTGTGTTGTCAGATAAGCAAATTTCTGATTACTGTTCACTAAATATGCTTAATGGCTCACTGGGACATGTGACGTAACTCACTAAAATGGATATAAATGTGTAAAATAACCATTTCTAAATTTTTGTTCTCTTTTTGCTTTAGTGTTTCTTTTTTTTTGGTTGAATTATAGGTAAAAGTGTTTTGCATGAAATTATACACAATGATTAAGTGTTTTACTATCATTGTGATAGCAGAAAAGCAATTTTGTTCTTCATGAAGTGCATATTAGTTTTTTAGGTTCTCCGAATAACATTTTGAGGAGATATTTCTTGATCACTTGCAGATCCCTTCTTCGATACTTCTGTGTCGTCATTTTCCATCTGCAAACATTGTAAAATTGCGATTATAAGAGCACGACTTCTAAAACCCTAGAATCGTATTTTGTTCAAGTAGATTCCGTTGTTTTGTTTGGATATGCAAATTAATTGCATTTTTTAATAAATCCTACATCAAAATGCTTCCTTCAACTTTCAGGAACAATTTGTAAAAGATTATTGGCAAGAATCTCTAAAAAGTTGTTGCAAAATTTCAGTAAATTGAGCATGGATCTGAGCAACTTTTGGAGAGATAGTGAACAAAAGTTTGAGAGGCTTTTTTCTGAGTTTGAAATGACAGTTTCTAGTAGTAATTTTTTTGCGCATGACTTGGCACACAACTAGCGCTTTGTGGGATGATAGTGGGGTCGGTTGTACATTTAGATATTTACAACTGGTTGGACCATATAGCAACGGGTGAAGTTGGAGCAATTAAGAGAATAAGTAATATTGGTCAAGTTGTAATTCCATCGAATTGGATTGAAAATTGCATGTCTTGCCTGCTTAATTCAGTAATCAGCACAGCAAATGAGCATAGATCACATCGTATCAAGGAGAACCTTGAACTCGGAGGTGGTGCGATTGATTTTACATAGTTCTCAAAATTCCTTTTGTGCGATTACGCAGGGTTTCC
>NCQT01150403.1:2090-12985 GCA_002740465.1 Stenocereus thurberi | reverse complement strand
AAAAAAAAAACCATGCCACAATGGTCTCGTAATTTTGGGAAAAAAACAAGGTCTGATAAATGATCACTTATCAAATGGTGACTATGCGCTCCTCGTAACCCAAACTGGAACTGGGGTGTTTTAAGACCGTCACTGATAGTTGAGAGTATGTTGCACAAGCCACAACACCTTTCCACATGCAGGAATATGTTTAAAAACTTTGAAGATGATGCCAACGAAACAATTACGGACATTGAAAATCTTTAAGGAACATTTAGAACTATCTAAATGGTTCATGAAGTAAAGAGGGAGAGCCTCTCGAGACAGAAAATGAAGCTGTACTATAATAGTTTTTAGGATTTTTCAAAATATGTCCACAAAGTTGCTAGATTGAGGCTGTGTTTTCAACCCTCAAAAGGTTGTTGGGGTGTTTCTAAGGTCATTCTAGGTAATTTATGTGTGTTGCACAGCTCTATAAAACCTACTTTTAGGCATTCTAAAATCACAAAAGAGAGTTGACGAGGTGGTGCAAATGGAGCTATTTTATTCACTGACATTACTCGGGCCCAATTCTTTTCAACTCTTTATTTTTATATATATAATATAAATATGTTCAACAAGCAATCTAGTTTAGCAGAAATAAGCTCAGATAAGCTCGCTCCTTAAATAAGTTCAGTTCAACAGAAAGTTCTAGATAAGTAAATTGAGCACAAATAAGTTCAGAATTCAACATAAACTAATTCAAATAAGTTCAATTTGGCATTAAGAAATTTATTTCATAAGAAACAAGTTTAATTCACCAGGAATAAGTTCAAATAAATTCAACGAAGACAAATTGATCAAAAATACATTGAAAAGAATAAGGCCTTAGAGTGACATCAAAGCAATCTATGAGGTAAAGGAGTAAAAGCGACCCAAGTCTCTCTAGAACCTGAAAAACCAATGCTATACACACTTCTAATTCAGGCTGGTGGTTTTGAGCTTGGACGACGATGGATAAAGGCAAACTGCCTCTCTAACCTATACCCTACCCCCTATCTATGGAGTAAATAGTCCATGGTTGTAATTCTAAGGTCTAACATAAATAGTATCCCTCGAGTTCAGGGTGAACGTTGCTACAGGTGAGACAACTACCCTTCAAAAATCCCCTCAGGCAAACTCCAAGGGTGTTGGATTCGGATTTGGACACATGATTCTTGGGAATGTTAGAAAATTGTCTACGAAGTCACCAAAATGACCATATGCTCCTAAGGACCGCTTACACTGTTATAAGATATTTCATGATCATTCTGGACAATTTAGAGGTGGATAAGTCACTCATAAGGCCATAATGCTAGTTTCTGTACATGTTGGAATCATCCTTCAAAATTTACAAGATAGTTCCAATGAAGTCATTATGCATATCGAAATTTTTTAAACACAATTTTTGAAGATCTCTAAAACAATGTCCAATAAGATGTCAAATCATAATTATTTGCTCTTACCTAACCCTAAAATGTTCTATGATACTTTTGGCTCATTCTGAATGATTTAAGAGGGACATCATATGCCAACAGAATGTCCATTTTGTAACATTGTGGCTTTTTGAAACACATTTACAAATCAGTAAGACAGTGACAATGGAGACATCAGGCTCATTGCAATTGTTTGGGATGATAGAGAATGTTTTAAGAGCTTTCAAAGGTAGAGTGATAAAAAGCTCTTAGGACCTTCGAATTAAAGAATGTTGTTATATGCAGTTTTGGAACTTTAGCCAGTATGCTCAAAAGGCTATCAAATGGGGACTATATGCTCTCACACAGAGTTTAGAATGTTTTAGCTTATATTTTGATGAGTATTCTGATTGTTGAGAGATTTGAGAAAAGACTTTTAGGGTGGAAGCCCAAACACCTTTCTACAAGGGAAAGATTAACTCTTATCAAAAGTGTTCTCTCGAGTATCCCAACTTACTTCCTTTCTTACTTTCCATTACCTTCTTCAATAGCCACCAGGTTATAAGCAATTGAGAGAAACTTCCTTAGGGGTTCTTTAGGGAGTGATTTCAAGTATCATATAGTGAGATGGAATATTGTGAAACGACCTGTGATTCAAGGAGGTTTAGGAATCAAGGAGTTGCAGCTCTTCAATGAAGCTTCTCTTGGCAAATGGCTTTGGAGATTTTTGAATGAGAAAGGAAATCTTTGAAGAAAGGTGGTAACCATTAAATATGGTAAGGAGGGTTTTGGTTGGTCTCCTTCTGCTCCTACTGGCTCTTATGGAATAGCTTTTGGAGATTTATATCAAAGGGTTGGGAGAGACTCTCTCCATACTTTTCCTTTGTGGTCAGCGATTTTGTTTTGCAAGGGTTTGTTGAAAATGACACCATTCTTAGCTTTTTCAACAAGGTTAATGATATCAAGCTAGGAGACTCTCTACATGATATAGTGAGATAGATTCAAAGTCTAAAAGGCACTTCACCGTTAAACTCGTACATTTTAATTTTCCATCATTACATGATCTTTTCGAAGGAGGGTTCCCTCACAAGCTCATTTGGTGGTCTTTGGCCTGTTTAAAGGTTTTGGAAAGATTTTGACTAGTGACAATTTGCAAAAGAGGGGAAAGATCCTGGTGAATAGATATTATATATGTGCAAGGTAGAGCTGGAATCGGTAGATCACTTGTTGCTTCATTGCTAGTTTGCCAAGTTTGCTAGGGCACTCTGGGAGACTGCTTTTAGTTGCTTAGGCATGTGTTGGGCGTCTTCTAACTCCATTACGAATCATCTTTTGGCTTGGGAAGGCTACTTTGGTAGGAAAGCTAAAAAGAAGAAGCCCCGGGCTTTTCCTCGTGATTTTTTGGAGCATTTGGAGAGAAAGAAATCGAAAGGTCTTTGAGCAGAAGAAACTTTCCTCCGGCGCTTAAAAGACCATTTCATTAAGATTCTTTATTTTTGGGATAAGGGGAATTTTCGCTCCTCATCTTTTTATGTAGTCAACTTTGTGGATAGCTTGCATATTCGGTGTATATGATCTTTTGTAGGTTGCTTTCCTAGCAACCATCCATTTGTCCTTTCGTTTGATATACATATTTTTCCTTATTAAACAAACATTTTGATGAGTAATCAAAAAGTTATATAAATGACACCAAGGGGGTGCCACCCATGTACACAAGGGGCAAGTACAAAACTCATCATGCTGTCAAGCTCTCCTACATAATTTTATCTACAAAATCCAAAAGAGATACCACAATCGAGCACTTGGGGTCTGTTTAGAAAGTTTAGATTATATTTCCTGACTCTTGTAGATCGTCGGTTATTGGTATATGAAATTTTGAGTATATGAATTTACATTTTATAAAACCTTCAAGATGCAGTCAATGAAGCCATCACTCTCACCAAAGTTCTTTAAAGGATATATAGAGATGTCCCCTAGGGTGCTGGACATACTCAGAGCTTCTTTGGATCCCAAAATGACTTAATATACACAAATTTCGCCATTTTTGCAAAAAGGTCCGAGACTCATCAACGGTGACTATTTTTTATTGACCGCTCCAAAAGTTACACAGCATTTTAGATACATACCTACAGCCTAAATGATAATGTAACTAACGTAATACTAACTGTGTCAGTCTTGTGGCATTCTAGAGACACTTCAAGTTGGACCCACTGAAGCCAATATGGTGAATTGCTCAGGGGCTTAATAAGAATGGCATGAGACGTTTCCAATGCAAAGTGCTCAGACCCTTTTGCAACTCTGATGTGAAGTCTATAATTGATGATTTTCGTAATTATTAGAACTTAGAATGCCGAGGACGCAACAGACTTAGCCATACCCATATTGGCGGTGTCAACAGTCCATAGTGCCGAACACATCAAATTTCTAGAAATTCTGCATGGCCTAAGATCAAATCAATTGTGTGTATTTATATTTGAGCATCACATGTCTCAATAAGGGAGTTGAGCCAAAATAAAGAGACAAAATACCCATGTCGAGAGGTATTCTTATATGTAGGGATGGCAGTCGGCGCCGAGTGGCCAACAAGGACCCGAGCTGAACCGCGCGAAAATCCCCGCCCCGGACGGGTTGGGGGCCAACTTTCCTTCCCCGTGCAGGGATGGGCCCGAGCATAAGGGAGCCGGTTGGTAGTGAGGACGAGGATGTGGAGGGTACTCTCCAGCCTGAACAGTGCTTATATCCTTTTTCCAATCTTTCCACATACTTTAGATTCTTTGGGTTTTTCTAAAGAGTTTAGATTGTATTCTTCATGCCCATGATGGCTTTATGGCATTATGAAGCAACGCTTAGAAATCCACGAGATCATTCTAAGAAGGACATTTTGTTAATTGAAATTATGTAGATGGATATTTAGACCATCCCCAGAGCTCTGAGAAGCATAATGGGAAGAGCCTAGGCTACGAGGGCCCTCAAATCATAAAATGAAGACTATAACGTACAATCGTCATGATGTTAGGGAAAATGTTGTGTGGAAATCATGTGCTCCTCCTAATCCTTCGAATATCTTAAGGTACTTTAGGAGCGCTGTAGTCAGTTTAGTATTTTAACTACCATAGTTTCCATTTTTGGGCATTTGATATAACTCTCCCAAATTCACAAGGTGGTGTGAAGAAAACTGTCAAGCTCATTTAAATTTCTGAGATAACTAGAGAACTTCTTAAAATTTTTAGGTAATACATGGTTAAAATGACGTAGGACCGCCAAAATGAAGTTCACTGCATGATTCCCATACTTTTTGGGGGGAAGGGGGTGAGTTGTCATTAAAAGGTGACTACGAGCTTGTTTTCACCGTTGTTTTAGGTTTCTAGGACCATTATTGACAATTGAGAGTGTATCGTTCATCACCATAATGCTCTTGTCTCCAACACTATGGAATCACGCTTTCAGATCAGTGAGATGGTTGCCAATGAAGCCGTCCTACACAACAAAATTCATTATGGAGATAAAATGCCCTAAAAGGTTTCGTACATAGAGTGATGAAAGACTCTTAAAACCCCCAAAACAATTACTATTATACAAGGTTCTCAGGGTTCTTTGAAAAACATCTGAGTAGCTGACATCTGTCGCATGTATGCTCCTATTATTAACCCCCCATAAAGTTGAAGTGTCTCTTAGACAATTCTAAATAATACTCATTTTGTGGCATTTCAGAATTATGCTCCAAAAACTATAACAAGGTGCCAATGAAGCTGTTATCCTCATTAAATTCACCAGTTGAATGTTTTGAATATCCTGCCAGATTTTGGAGATAGAGGTAGACATCCATCACACTAGGAAAAGCCCTCAAGATTAAAGGCATGGAACACTTATCTGCATCACGAATCTGAGGCATGTATTGTTCGTTAAACACTTACCAATGATGTTTTACACTTCTAATATTTTACTTTGCTTGTCAATAGTCTTCAGTATCCGTTGTAGAAAATTTAAAGATCACAAGGAGACAAATAAATAAGTAAGACACAATGATAAAACCATGTCTGTAGGCTAGGCCTAAAGCTTCATATTGGTGGTTTTAAGTATTCTGGCTTAAACTAATAGGAACCTTCAATTGGATTTTAATTTGAAAAAAGAACATGCATTGTTTGAGGGACATCCTCAAACTTGCATCAGTTGCCTTACATAAGTATCGACTGCCTCATTTCTACCTCTTTCCCTGCAGGTATAAATGAAGAGCACCTCACACCTAGCACCGAAGTGCACCAAGGCAGTGAAGGCGCAACAAGAATTTCACTTAAATTAAGAGCAATGAAGTTTCAGCCTCATGCATAGCCTAGAAGCAACTCAGGTACATTCCTAAAAATTGCTACTTTGATATGTTTACATGCAGTCCTCCAAAGACCTATAACGTACAATTGACCGTATCAAGATAATGATAATTACATAAATCACAGGATACTCCCTCCTAGAGCCCCAACATCAAAGTTCCTTATTTTCAGGGTATGGACTATGGAGAAAAGGAAGAGTCTTTGAGGGTGTGGAGACATCTCTTCAATACATTAAAGAAAATCTAATCAAGGCTTTGTTTTTGGAATAATGGAAACTTTTGTTATCCTTCGCCTGATGTTGTAGATTTTGTAGACATTTTCCATATTGAATGCATACAATCCTTTTATAGGATGCTAGCTCCGCATCCAACGTTTTGACCACAATATATATTATTATCCTAGTTTCTTTATCATCAACAACAACTCCTCCTCTCAGTGTAGGTCCCGTTTTTGCGGAGTCTGAAAAAATCTAGATGTAGGTAGCCTTACCTCTACGCATATAACTGCATGTAGAGAGACCGTTTCTAATACATCCACATAAAAAATTTTAAGAAGATATTTAGATGTTGAAAAATGATTGGTAAAACAATTTAGCAAACACAAGATCTAAACACAGGATAGGAGGTTGTAGCGGAATAGGATTAGGATCTTAGCTGACAGAGAAGCGTCTCTGTAGTTGTCAGTAGCTGTATTGGCTTAGTGCTGGTAAGGGTCTGTCGTGGTCGTATGCAGGTTGTGCTTTTTCTGGGAGTGACGGCAGCTGCCTAACGTGGATTATTGAGGTACGTTCTTTCAGCTTTCTTTTAGCTTCTTTCAGCTTCAGCTTCTTTGGCACTGATTTTCCTCTTTCAATACTTCGCAAGCGTTTTCCTCTTTAAAACTTTTTCACAAAACCTTTTCGTGGGTCTCTTGAAATCAACCTCTCTATAGGTAGGAATACCGGTAGAGATAAGGTTGCCTACAGCTGGATCTCCCCAAACCCCGCGAAAGCGGGACCCACACTGGGAGGTGGTGGTGGTGTTGTTGTTGTTGTTGAAGATCTAAACACTTAAAATAACATAAGTTAACATGAACAATCAATGAGGGGTAAGACCGTAAGAATTTTGCGTACCTTACACAGCAAGCGGCGACATACTACTAAACTAGCTAGTAGCAGTCTACAATCAAACAATGGGCGATGGAAAGGGGAAACCATAGTTGCGAAGATGCTATAACTCAAGCACGCAAATGTGCAACAATTACACCCCTGCTAAGATCAATCTACTATCCTAAAGGATTGAATCGCACGCAGGAAAGAATAATAGCCAATATAACATAATCATAATCGCTACTCAAACAAAAGCCAAAGGAAGGACTAAAAGCTCGCTACCTATGATTTTCAACCTTAATCCTAAATCTCCACATACTTCTATCCTAAGTCATGTCCTCCGTACGACCTATAAACTTCAAATCGTTTCTAATCACCTCATTTCAACTTTTCTTTAGTCGTCTTCTATCTCTTCTACACCCAGAAAAGCTAATCATCTCACACCTCCTTAGTGATGCATTCTCACTCCTCTTAACATAGCCAAACCATCTTAGTCTAGTCTCCCTCATCTTATTTTCTATAGGTACAACTCCTATTTTCTCTCTAAACACTACATTCCTCATTCTATACAATTTCGTATGTCCATTCATCCATCGAATCATTTTTATCTCTGTGACCATCAACATCTGGACTTGAGACTTCTTGATTGGCCAGCACTCTTAACCATATAACACAGCTGGCTTGACTACCATACGATAGACCATCTCTGTCAATCCAACATGAATTTTCTTACCACACAATACTCCAGAAGCACTACTCCATTTTTGCCGTCCCACTCTAATATATTGGTTAATATCTTCGTTGATATCTCCTTTCTTCTCAATGATTAAGCCTTAATACCTGAACTTCTCGACCCTCGGTATTGCCACACCACCCATGGTGACTTCTTTCCCACCCACTTTCCCACTACTGAACCCACATTTTAAGTATCCAGTCTTTGATTTGCTTAATCTAAATCCCCTAGATTCTAAGGTATGCCTCCATTATTCTAACTTATTGATAAGATCATCCGTAGTCTCATTGACGATAATATCTTCAGCAATAGAAATAGCATACACCAAGATGCCTCGTCCTAAATCCCTTTTGTGAGTACATCCATAACAATAGTGAAAACGAGCGGGCTTAGAGCTGACCCTTGATGGAGCCTAATGTCAATAGAAAAACGCTCTGTGTCTCCTATTGAGGTCTTTACACTTGTTTTTACTCCCTCGTACATGTCCTTGATAGCTTGGATATACGTCTCTGACTCCCCTTTTCTTCTCCATATACTGACCATAGCATCTCACGCGGTACTCTATCATACGCTTTCTCTAGATCTATGAACACCAAGATATCCTTTTTCTTATCCCTATACACTTTCATGAGCCTTCTTATGAGATGGATTGCTTCGATAGTCTATCTACCTGACATAGAACCAAACTGGTTTTCAGAAATGGAAATATCTTTCCTCAACCTTCCCTTAATCACCCTTTCTCACAACTTCATAGTGTGACTAAGCAGTTTAATACCTCCACAATTATTACAATCTTGAATAACGCCCTCAATTCCTAATGTCTTATTAGTCTAACCTCATTACTCATAAATTATTTTTTATTGATTAGCAGCGAAGTCTTTCGATTTGAGGCATTATCGCCGTTCCGTAACAGAACAAGGCTAATTGAAGCCACCTATATCATTGCATTGCTCACTTAATTACCCGATTCACCTCATAATTAACATAACATGCAATCAACCGTTTATATAAGTTGTGATGCACCTGAATTCAAAGTACGATTACAAAATACTAGTAACTGCAATGTCCAAAGAATACACAACCATCAGGTTCTTAGGGTGCTAGCTTATGAATCACTGTAAGCTTTTGGCTAGCGACACCGCAGCAAAAGGAATTGTGACGCCCTTTTATTTCTTACTAACTCCTGGTTTATCCTCAGGAGGACTGGTTACTGATCCCTTACCTAAAACAGAAAACACGAAAACATTCGAAATATGAGTCGAAGCTCAGCACGTACATTCCTATGCAGTACAATAATCTTTGAGTTTAATTAGTTAGGCGCCCGCATTTCAAAATATTTTGTTTTGCAAACAGAAGAGAGAGAAAATATATAAGTAAAAGTGATTTGCAGGTTGTTATCTAAAAGTAGACCCCTGTTGACGTATGCAGCGATCTTGAGATAGGTGCACACCTTCCATGCCGATTGGAAAGCCTGAATTGCAGCCGCGCGGGCAAATTGAGGGGCATAAGCCGTGATGATCGACAATTGATGGGACCACGTGATTACGTGACAAAGCATTGCATAAAATGATTAATTATATAATAATCATATTGATTTTGTGTAGTTTTGAGAAACATGTGAGTTCTCGAAGAGCACAGGTAATATACGTACCTGGTTCTTGAAAATCTCTCTCCGTTTTATTGAAAATTGCTTACTGGCAGCTTGAAGCGACAGTAGTGGCCTTAATTCTGCTCCAAAAATGTTATTTCCTTGATTAGTGAGAGGTTTCGAAGTTTTATTAAATTTCTTAGTTTAATACATGATTTAAATCCTAGTGACTTCTTTTTCTATTATTAGTGTAGCCATTATTATTGATTCAATTGGATTCCATTTTATTTTGTTTTTGTTCCTCTCCTTCCCACAACTAACGATCATTTAACCCGTATTATCGTGACGTAATGGTGTGATTTATCTTGAATTTGTTATTAACGACGTCAACGACCATTATTATAATTATTATTATCATTATTATTATTATTATGATTATTATTATTATTATTGCCACCTTATCTTTACCACAATTACTATTAGCAAGATTATTATCGCTGTCGTTTTCCTCGGCAACAATTCGCTGTTGGCCATTAAACTTTGGTTTACGATACGGTTTAAGGCGACCTTATGAACTTGGTTTCAGGTTTAAGTTGAGTCCCAATCATGCAATTATTATTAGTGAAATAACCCACAAAGACATATTATGTTAGTCATTTCAACTCATAAACTACTTATTCCCTTCTCTTCCTCTATCTACACTTGATAACTAATTCATAACATATCACATATGTCCTCACACACTTCATATACATACACTCACATCTAGTTAGCATGAACTACTTCTTATTTAAACACTAATGAAACTACATAATTGAACATAAACATATTAGGATAAACATCATCCAAGAACATTAATCACCATATCCATGACCACATATACCTTTCTAACACATGCATAACCCATTAACCTCATTCGAATATTAATTAATATTAATCTAACACTATTAAAGCAACATAAATAAGTTTAACTTCTCATCCAAACCATAACCTTAACCTCACTCACCAATTTATGATAAAATACACACCCAAACTTCAATCACTCAATTCTTATTGCTTTCATTCAAACATTCCTTATACTTTGCTTAAACCACCAAATAACCCCAAAATCAACCTTGTATCTTCATTTAAATCACAACCCTTAATTATTTAGTTGTGGTTAAAACATAACTTTTACTTTTATTAACCTCATATATATATACATATATTTCTTATTTTAATTACCAATTAACTTACTTAAATACTAATAATCCATATAATAACTTGAATATCATTCAAGGGATAAGCCCTAATTTCTCAACATTCATGGCCATAACTCATTCATCCCACATGTTTTCCTTGGTTTCTAATTTCACTCAAATATGCCTTAAACTCCATTAACTCAACATAACAATCTCAATTTCCCTCCTAATCACCAACCCATGATTTAAAATATAACAAATATATCCCACATATATATACATATATAGCCCATAAATTCCTTCAATTATTCATGACAATAATCTAAGCATCATTCCTTCAATTATTCATGATAACAAACTAAGCATCATCAAACTAATCACAATTAAACCCAGTATTTACACCAAACTACTCCTCTTAACACCATGTTCATTTCAATTTCTCTTCATCAATTAAATTTCATAATCAACATTCAAGAAAACCATAAATTTGCATTCATCAAGCCCAAATACATCATTCAACACAAGAATTCAAAGTTAAAACATCAAAAATTGAATTAAGGAGGGTTAAG
>NCQT01150359.1:5205-15748 GCA_002740465.1 Stenocereus thurberi | reverse complement strand
CCGCAAAATCCGCCCCAATGGGTATGGTTATAGGTGACAAAAATTGAAAAAAAAAGGGTATGGGGTAGGTATTGCTAAAATGGGTATGGGTATGGGTATTGGTATGGGTATAGGTCATACCCACCCATACCTGTTTTATCAATGCCTACCCCGTACCCATCTTGTACCCGCCCTATATAAAACTTATACCCGTGTGTTTAAAGTTCTAATTTGTTATTTGTACCTGTATATTTTGCTAGTTGTTTTGAATTGTATGATATTCTAAACTTTGGCAGAACATTTTGTTTAAAACTATAATTGTCAAGTACTAATTTATTGTTTTGATTGGAAAATTTTTAGTTGTATTTGATGTGATATGATATGTTATCGGAAGTTTAGTGTTAATGTGACATACTGAGTATTTGATATCGAATATGGGTACAAAATGAGTTTAGTTCTTTTTTGTTTATATGTACCCGAATAAAACCTGCATGCCAATACCCAGTGGCTATAGGTGTGAGTATAACTTTAAAATACCCTATGGATATGGGTATGGACATGGGCATTAATTTTGAAAATAGGCATGGATGAGGATACGGCTAAACTCGCCCCATACCCACCCCATTGTAAAGGGGTTGGAGCATCCCGGTGTGATCCCGTAGTGTATTGTTGGGTACCTGGCAGTTTTCTGTCGGTGATAAGTGTTATTTGTGTGTTATTTCACGTTAATTAATTTTTTTAGTCTAATTGATTATCATGAGACTAGTCATCTCATCATTGTAATGGCATCCTCATCATCTCATCATCATGACATTAACATGATATCATCATCATCTAAGTCTCTTTTACNNNTAATCGTACTGATTAATGGAAAAGGAAACTGTTTCAAGTAAAATAACTTTCCTAAATCAACCTCTTTTACCAATCAAACTTTTCAAATTAATAGAGTTTATCTTAATAAAGAATTCCGTCAAGATTATAATCGGTCTTACCGAGACGGCCTTTTCTCTATTTTTTCTAAACATATGTAATAATTATTCAAAACTATTTATTATACTTAATTAGCTAAAATCAAAGAAAATATACCTTTCTTCGACAGATTAAATAACTTTCTTCCAAAACATTAAGTTTCTATTCCAAATTACAACAAATACTTTTGTGCCGTTGAGCAAAAATTATGGCGTAATCTTCTAATCAAAGAAACAATTATTTCTATTCATCCTTCGTCTTCCATTTCAAAGCAAGAAGTGCAAAATACTTTTGAAAATTCTCTTTCTAAAGAAATACTTTGCGCAGACAGACCATTGTGCAATAATGCACCTGAAAGTTTAGATTTCGAATCTAACATTTTGGATAATTCAAATCTTATTCAAACTACTGAAGATAATTTAAATAAAACCCAATTAAGAGAAAATTCCAACAATTATTCATTAGAATTCTTTAGAATTAAGAAAATTCCTCAATCCAACTATCCGCCTTTATTCAGTCCTCGTACCATACCCATTAAAGAAACTCCTTTTACTCCCATAGTAAACATAGGAAACAACAATAAAAAAGAAATCAAATTATTTTCGGAAATTTTTCATGCTCCTTATAAACTAGATAACACCTCACCAGAACAAACTATTTGTATTTTTGAATCATCCAATAACAATCAACCAAAGAATAGATCCAAAATCTAGTTCTCTGGATAAATGAAATCTTAGTCAAATTATCAAAATGAATTTGAAAAACCTTCCAAAAGTAAGAGCTCCATTTGTCATAAAATGAAATTTAAAAACAGTTGTTTTAGAACTTGAAAAGTCAAATTCAAAACGGAAAATATCCAGAAAAATGACGTGCATGAAATATGGCAAAACAAGGCAAATGCCAATAAAAGGAAAAAAAATTAGAAATAAGCAAATTTAAAATTTAAAAGAAAATATCCAAAGTTACCCCTACTCAATCAAAACGCTTAGATACTCCTCAAAGCATAAATCAAAGAAAATCAATTTTTAACTACAAATCTTTATCAAGCATCAATCAAATTAATTTTAACCATTGGTATATTTATACTACTTTAAAAATTGAAGATACTTTTGAGTTAAAAACGAAAGAACAACTTCTCAGTGTTAATGAAACTCCGTTGTAAATATCTAATGCCTATATTAGTAATAAAGAATATTGTTTCCAGAATTCATTAATTCTAGTTAAAAGTATAAGGCAAGAAATTATTCTTGGCATTCCTTTTATTGCCCAAATCCATCCCTTCATTGTAAATCAAGATGGTATTCATCCTAATATTATAAAACCTGAAGATAAAAAAACTTCAAAAACTAACATTTTCCCTTTTAATCCATGATTATTCTACGAAAGCCCTTTATGAAATTCAAACATTTGATTCCAGTCGTTCTAACTCCTCAGATGAAGAAGTTACTCTTTGTCATAATCACTGTAATGTTATTACCGAAGCTTGATCTCAAGAAGAACTCCTCTTTGATATCATCGAGAGGATTGAGGAACCAAAAATCAAAACTCAATGCATTCACAAGTTTAAAAGAGTATTATTTAAGGATAAAATTACCGAATTAAGAATACAACATTTTAGCCTAAAACAAGTATTACAAACCTATAAAGAGCAAGGATCAAGTCTCTCAAAACCAATAACAGTCAAAAAATTAAAATAAGAAGTCAATCAACTCAAAATCAAAGTTAAAGAATTAAAAAAATCAGATTAAAATACAAAATCTCCTTGAATAATCAAATTCAATCCTTATTTTTCAACTTCGAGAGCTTGAAAATCGAGTTTCTTCTATTGAATATGCAAAATCTCCTAATCAATCTCCTCCATCTTCTCCTAAATTAAGTCTAGATGACCAAGATCCTAAAGCGTTCCTTTCAGTCATTAACCGTATTGATTTTCAAAAATGGTATGTTTATGTTACTATCATAGTCAAAGATTTCAAACTTTATTATATCGCTCTGCTAGATAGCGATGCTGACATGAATTGAATTCAAGAAGGTTTAATTCCTTCAAAATATTTTGAAAAAAACTAAAGACAAAATGACTAGTACTGCAAGATCTAAGCTTAAAATTAATCAAAAGCTTGCAAATACATATATTTGCAACAATGAATATTATTTCAAAAATGTTTTTATACCCGTCAAAAATCTCAAACAACAAGTTATCCTTGGACTCTCTTCCTTACTCAAATATATCATTTTACTATTGATTCCGAAGGAATTTATTCGAATAATCTTGGAAAAGAAATTAAATTCCAAATTTCTTCTCTGTGAAAAATAAGGATATTTAAGCTCTTCAAGAACCTTCAATCTTAAAAATTATTTCTGCTAAAGAAAAACTTTTCTTCAAACTGAAATCATCCAAGCCAGTATTGAAGAACAACTTGTTGTACCTACGATTTAACAAACATTTCAAAAATTGAGAAATTATTTGAAGATTATGTCTGTGCTAATATCCCAAATGTCTTTTTGGGATAGAAAGCAGCAGATGGTAGAATTATCATATGAAAAAGATTTTGATGAAAGAGATACTATGACAAAAGCACCCCTATTCAAATGAATAAAGAACTTTTAGAATTTTGCAAAAAAGAAATTCAGTCTTTATTAGGCAAAAGGCTCACTAGACCCTTTAAATATCCTTGGAGTTGTGTAGCCTTCTATGCCTATAATCAAGCAAAAAAGGAATGTGGTGCTCCTAGAATAGTCAAAAATTATAAACCCCTCAACAAAGTTCTTCATGGATAAGATATCCAATTCCCAACAAAATAGGTTTATTAGGAAGATTATATGATGCAAAAATATTTTCAAATTTTGATATGAAATGTGGCTTTTGGCAAAATTTAAATTACTGAGAAAGACAGATACAAAACTGCATTCACAGTTCCATTTAGATACTACGAATGGAATGTAATGCCATTCGGACTCAAAAACGCCTCTTCTAAATTTCAGCATATTATGAATGATATCCTCATTGCCTATTCTAAATTTTCAATAGTTTACATCGATGATTTTCTTATTTATTCAAAAGAGTTGGACCAATATTTCAAGTATCTGAAAACATTTTTTAATAAAGGAAATGGCTCAAAATTGAAATTATTTCAAGCAAAAATTTCGGCTTTTAGGCCATGGCATTTTCAACGGTACTATTAAACCCATGCCACGATGCATTGAATTTGCAGATAAATTTATAGATGAAATCAAAGATGAAAATCAATTTCAAGAATTTTTAGTTATCTCAGTTATGTTCGAGATTTTTCTTAAGTTCGAGAAATTTGCAAACCACTATTTCAAAGACTCAAGAAAAATCCTCCTGCATGGTCTCATGAACATACTCAAATAGTCAAACATATCAAGAGTAAGGTCAATTCACTCCCATATCTTGGGATACCAAACCCATATGCATTCATGACAGTTGAAATAGATGCATTCGACAATAGTCTTGGTGGAATTCTCAAACAGTGTCTTAAACCAAATCCTAAACGATTAGTAAGGTTCCATAGTAGAGCCTGGACAGAATCTCAAATTCATTATTCCACAATTAAAAAGGAATTTTTACCTATTGTTTTATATATTTTCAAATTTCAAGACGATTTATATTACAAGAAACTCTTATTAAGAATAGATTGCAAAAGTGCAAACGAGATTTTACAAAAGAATGCTCAAAATCTTGTCTCAAAGTAAATTTTGCTCGCTGACAAACAATACTTTCAATTTACAATTTGATATTGAATTCATTAATGGGGAAAACAATTGCCTTCCTGATTTCCTCACTAGGGAATTTCTTTAAGCGAAGTACTTTGCTTCATTTACTTTATTCCAGATGTCATCCACATTCAAATCAACCCACATTCAAAATCTAAACAACCTCAAAGACATTCAACAATCCCTTGTATTTTATCTCAGAGATCATACTGATGAACTTCAATTTACTACATTCGAAGGACTTCGATACAATGAATATGCCATCTTTATCCACTACGAGCAATGGCTCTCTAATTCATGATAGTCCTTTTATGCATATTTAAAGATACTCAAGTTCTACATATCACGTTTACAACAGCTCTACAGTCGTCTAGTGCTTATCGTAGTGTCAACTGTTATATTCAAAGCCTCCCATTTGGGTAATACATCACCAATTATTGGGAACCCCTTGGTCAGTATATCATCTAATTTATTCAATGGGTTATTCCTGATGCGCATATTTGTCCCGCTGATGAGCATCAGTTCTTCTACTCCAAGAAATCACCTCAGTATAGTTTTACTAAGTATCGGACTTCATTGCCACCTAATTGTAGTGCAACATATTACAAGACTATTTTTTAAAAATTTGAAATAAATTGCAAAATATGATTAATTAATAGTAAAGCTTGATTAACAATTAATTAAAACAATAAGCACAAACAAAGTAACGAATATGAATAGTGAAATGAATAGTGTAAAATTTGAGGAATTAGTTTAACAAGAATAGTGCTAAATAGTGTGTAAATAGTACATGAATAGTGGCTTCAAATGAATTTAAGCATGAAAGGCATGAATAATAATGGCACAGAGAAGGAATTCAATGACACTTACTTTTGATTTCCGCGAATGGAATTACAATGAGACAGAAGAAGAGAATAAGGATATCAAGGAAAGTGGGGAAGGGATACGTACAACAAAGTGAGGCAAGTAAGTTTTGCCTTTCACTTACAACTTTGAAGCCTTTATATAGGCCTAGAAAGTAAATGTACAGTACTAGATATTTATTATTGCAGCAAGACGATAATATTTCTGATATTTGAACAGTAAAGCGATAAGGTTATTGAAGCATCTTTAATAGTGGATTGATCTTGAGCAATTGTACACGGACAATTTTGAATAGTTGACATCTGACAAGCCTGTAAAAATTTATCAATTGCTTCTTAATTTTTATAACTGTGTGCTTCCTTGTCGAAACTTCAAGGGGCATTACTGTATATTATCCCCTAGTGGTCATAGAATCTTGAATATTCTTGTAGTATGTTGCACTGCAAGTAGGTGTCAATGGAGGTTGGTACTCAGTAAAACTATTTTGAGGTTATTTCTTGGAGTAGAGCAACCGATGCTCATCAGCTGGATAGATGTGCGCCTCAGGAATAACCCGTTGAATAAATTAGATGGCATACTAATCAAGGGGTTGCCAATAGTTGGTGATGTATTGCCCAAATCAAAGGGTTTGAATATAACCAGTTGATACCACGATAAGCACTGGATGACTATCAAGTTGTTGTAAAAGTGATCTGTACAGCTTGAGTATCTTTTGAGTATCTTTAAATATGCATAAAAGGACCATTATGAATTGGAAAGCCATTGCTAGTAGTGGATAAAGATGGCATATTCGTTGTATCGAGATCCTTTAATGTAGTAAATTGAAGCTCATCAATATGATCTTTGAGATAAAATAGAAGGGATTCTTGAATATCTTTGAGGTTATTTGGATTTTGAATGTCGGTGACATACGGAATAAAAGAGTTGAAGCAAAGTTACTTTGCTTGAAGAAATTCCTTAGTGAGGAAGTCAAGAAAAGAATTGTGTTCTCCATTGATGAATTCAGTATCAAAGTCAAAAATTGGAAATATTGTTTGAGCAAAGTTTGCTTTGAGACAGGATTTTAAAGATCCTTTTGTAAAATCTCTTTTGTACCTTTGTAATCTATTCTTAATAATAATTTGTTGTAATGTTTATTATCTTGAAATTTGGAATACATAAAACAATAGATAAAATTTCCTTTTTAATTGTAGAATAATGAATTTGAGGTTCAGTTTAGGCTCCACTATGGAACCTTAGTAATGGGTTAGGATTTAGTTCAAGGTGCTGCTTGAGAATTCGGCCAAGACTATTGTCTAATGCATCTATTTCAACTATCATGAATCATATGGATTTGGTATGGTAAGACATGGGAGTGAATTGACCTTATCCTTGATATGTTTGACTATTTAAGTATGTTCATGAGACCATGCAGGAGGATTTTTATTGAGTCTTGGAAATAATTGTTTGTAAATTTCTCGAAGTTTAAGAAAAATTTGCAACATAATTAAGACAACCAAAAATCTTTGCAATTGAATTTTATCTTTGATTTCATCTGGAAATTTATCTACGAATTCAATGGAATGTTAAATGGGTTTGATAGTAGCATTGAAAATGTCATAGCCGAAAAATCGAATTTTCATTTGAAATAATTTCATTTTTGGAATAAAAATAGTTGAACCATTTATTTTGATGACATTGAAAAATATTTTTAGATGTTTGAAACAATCCAAATTTTTTGAATAGATAAGAACATCATTAATGTAAACTATTAAAAATTCAAAATAATCTTGAGAATATATTATTCTTAATATGTTGAAATTCAGAGAGAGCGTTTTTGAGTCCAAATGGTATCAGCTTCCATCTGTAATTTCCAACGGAGTTATGAATGTAGTTTTGTGTCTATCTTTCTCAGCAATTTGAATATGCTAAAACCTAGATTTCATATCGAATTTGGAAAGTATTTTTGCATTATATAATCTCCCTAATAAACCTGTTTTGTTGAGAACTGAATTTTTTATCCATTGAAGAACTTTATTGAGAGGTTTGCAGTTTATGACTATTTTAGGAACATCACGTTCCTTTCCTACTTGATTGTAGACATAGAAGGCTGCATACTCCAAGGAGATTTGGAAGATCTAATGAGCCTTTTGTCTAATAAAGATTGAATTTCTTTTTTTCAAAATTCTAAAAGCTCTTTATTCATTTAAATAGGACATGCTTTTGTTGGAATATTTCTCTCATCAGAATCCTTTTCATATGGTAATTCTACCATATGTTACTTCCTATCTCAAAAAGAATTTTGGATATTGGTACATGGATAATCTTTAAGTAATTTCTTGATTGTTTGAATTTTTTTGTTGAAGCATTGGTACAACCAGTTGTTCTTCATTACTGGCTTGAATGATTTCGGTTTGAAAAAAAGGTATTTGTTTTTCTTTGACAGAAATAATTTTTGAGATTGATGCTTCTTGAAGAGCTGCAGTATCCTTATTTTTCATTGGAGAAAAAAAATTCGAATTTAATTTCTTTTTCAAGAATATTTGAATAAATTCCTTTCAAATCAACAGTAAAAGGATATATTTGAGCAAGGAGGGGAGTTCCAAGGATAACTTAATGTTTGACATTTTTATAACCATAAAAGCATTTTTGAAACAATAGTCATTGTTGTAAATATAAGCATTTGAAAGATTGTAATTAATTTGAAGCTTACATCTGTTAGTAGTAGTCATTTTTTCTTTAGTTTTTTCAAAATATTTTGACGGAAATTAAACCTTCTTGAATTCAATTCACATTAGTATCGCTATCTAGTAGAGCGATAGAATGAAGTTTGAAACCTTTGACCACAATAGTGACAAAAATGTACTATTTTTGAAAATCAATACGATTAGTAACTCAAAGGAATGATTCATGATCTTGATTATTTGGACTTAATTTAGGAGAACATGATGTAGATTGACTGGGAGTTTTGAAAACTCGAGTGAAGAGACTCAATTTTCAAGGTCTTGAATTTAAGAAATGAGGATTAGATTTGTTTCTTCAAGGAGTTTTTGCTTTTCAATATTATTTTGTAATTCTTTAACTTCAGTTTTTAGTTGATTTACTTCCTGGTTTAATTCTTTGACTAGTACTGGTTTTGAGAGATTTGAACCTTGTTCTTCATAGGTTTCCAGTACTTGCTTTAGGCTAAAAGGTTGTATTTTTAGTTCGATAACTTTATCTTTGAGTAAAAAGCTTTTAAGCTTATGAAGGTATTGAGTTTTGATTTTTAGTTCCCCAATCCTTTTGATCATATTGAAGAGGAGTTCTTCTTGAGATTGATCTTTTGTAATAATGTTACAATTGTTAGGACAGAGTGTAACTTCTTCATATGAGGAGTTAGAACGGTTGGAATCAAGTATTTAAGTTTCACAGTGGGCTTCTTCAGAATTGTCATGAATTAAAAGGGAGAGTATTATTTCTTAAAGTTTTTTATCATCAAGTTTTATAATATTAGTATGAGTATAATCTTGATTTATCCTAAAGGGATGGATTTGAGCAATAAAAGGAAGGGTGAGAATAATTTCTTCCCTTATACTCTTAATTAGAATGAATGAATTCTTGAAACAGTATTTTTTATAACAAATATTAGATAATTTGTATTTAATTTGTAGTTGATTTCCATTAATACTTAGAAGTTGTTCTTTTGTTCCTTCATAATATTGGGATGAAATTAATTTTTTTCTGATGCAGATTCGGTATGCACCACTGTCAAGGAGTGATATTGTTTTTAACTCAAAAGTATCTTGAATTTTTAGCGTAATATGAATATAACAATTTTTAAAATTAATTTGATTGATGATTGATAAAGACTTGTGGTTAGAATTTGATTTTCTTTGATTTATGCTTTGAGGAATATATAAGCATTTTGATTGAGTAGGTTTTGATTTAGCAGGGGTAACTTTGGATTTTTTCCTTTGGATTTTAGGATTGTTTATTTCTAATTTTTTTTCCTTTTATTAGCCATATATCCTGTTTTTCCATATTTAAGACACATTAAAGATATTTTTCGTTTTGAATTTATCTTTTCGGGTTCTAAAACAATTGTTATTAAATTTCTATTGTGGAATTCTTTTGAAATTATTTTTGATAATTCGAATAAGAATTGATTTATTCGATGAGCGAGATTTTGGATCTGAATTCTTAGGTTGATTGTTTTTTTTGATGGTGTGGATTTTTCTAATTTAACAGGAACATAGAAGATTTTCTGAAATAATTTGATTTTTTTTAATTATTGTTTCCGAAGTTTACATTGGGAATAGAAGGAATTTCTTTAATGGGTATGCTAAAAGGATTGAATAAAGGTAGAGGGTTGGTCTGAGGAATTTTCCTGACTTCGTAGGATTCTAAAGACTAACTACTAAAATTTTCTTCTAATTGGGTTTTATTGGTATCATCTTTAGTGGTTTGAATAAGATTTGAATTATCTGGTAAGCTAGATTTAGAATCTGAGCTTTCAGTTTGATTGTTGCAGGATGGATTATCCATGCAAAGTACTTCTTTTGAAGGAGAATTTTCAAAAGTATTATGATCTTGTTGCTTTGGAAAGGAAGACAAAGAATGAGTAGAACTAATTGTTTCTTTGATGAGAAGATTATGCCATAAGTTTTGCTTAATGGCACAATTGAATTTATTGTAGCTAGGAGTAGAAACTCGATATTTTGGAAGAAAATCATTTAACCAATTGAAGATATATTTTCTTTGATTTTGGCTAATTGAGTATAATAAATAGCTTTGAATAACTGTTGCATATCTTTTGAAAAATAAGAAAAAAATAGTCTCGATAAGACTGATTGTAATCTTGATAAATTCTTTATTAAGATAAACTCTGTTAACTTAAAAGGTTTGATCAGTAAAAGAGGTTGATTCTGGAAAATCATTTTGCTTGAAATGGTTTCCTTTTGAATCTAAACTTTAATTTGGAATTATGTGCAAGTGTAAATGAGAGCTAGATGATGATGATGTCATGCTGATGTCA
>NCQT01150137.1:1969-13986 GCA_002740465.1 Stenocereus thurberi | reverse complement strand
TCNNNGTATTCTCCATCAACTTTGATTTTGGAGCTATTTGCTTCCAACCTATCTTATGTTAGTCTTGGTACTCTCCATCAACTTTGATTTTGGAGCTATTTGCTTCCAACCTATCTTAAATCTGTAATGCGCAATGTACTAAAATTATGTTCTATAGTTGACATGCAATAACGAAATAGTCATGTTGCATTATTTTTGGCCACCAAATTAGAAAATAAATGTACTGCACAAATCAGTCACCCATTGTGAANATTATTATGCATACATTATTTGTCAGATCATGTACAAATTTAAAAATTAATCTATCGCATTAGTTAGGGTTATTGATCTTTTAGTAGGTGTCATTGATTTTTTCGGACCTTACCTTTTTGGCTTAATTTTTTACTACCCTGAGCTATGTTGTTCCCATTTTTTGCTACCTCCACAAAACCTATTTTAGATTTTTAATGCCTCCCGTACTCTTCTTTTATCACTTTTGGCCCACTTTTAGAAATTGCAGAAAGGCCCTCAAAATTGATAAAATATACAAATAAGTTGTTTTTAGGGTTCTTTTCAAGAAATGTACCTGTTTTAAATGATTAAACTTTTTGTAAAGACTTTACTAGTACTAATTATCATAATCTACTACTTATATCTTAGATATTATACTTTCTGTGGTTTATAGGCCACCATACTTAGCAAAATAATTAAAATTTAATCAGAAAATTTCGACCATTACCTGAACATAATCCGGGTTGGATCCTGGCATTCCTCTACCTTCCAGTTTAAAAAGATTGTTGATCTCAACTACACATTTCTTAGATCAGATACAACATAGATCCATTTTGTTTTCTACCTCGAGTCGTTATCACTAATCAAGTTCTTTATATTTTTAAAGGATAGTGGACCTTTAATCAAGAAATTATAATATTTAGGACATAAGGTTCAATTGAATAACGTTTCCTACTGAGAAACTTCTTTTATTGAAAACTTAAAAGTGAAAATATTGCAATGGAAAGATTTAAGAGGGACTTAAGCTACTAAGATCATCAGAGATGCTTGAGCATAGAGAAATAGAGAATCCCAACTTCTCTTTTACTCAAGAGTGCTCAAATGACTATGTCCCTTCTCATCACTTGACCTCTCTTTTTTATAGAAGGGATAGGGCTACATAGGATGCCCTAACGGCTACAGTACACATTGCTTTTACACATGGGTACAATTACATTCACATGGCTATAATAAACTGCTTTATTTTACAAACCTGACACTTGTTAAAATAGTACAATAATGGAGCAAACCCTTTTCAGATCCTTTAATGCTGACAAGACTAGTTATAATTATTGAGGTTCTACTTGCCTTCTTCTCCAATAATATCTTCCAGACTATCATTATTCGAAAACCATTAAAATATTTATTAAATTGAAGATTCTTTGGATCCCAATTCTCAAATAATTCAAGAAAATATTTCTTCCCTTTATCCGATAAGAATTTTTCAGCTCCAATATCAAAGAGATAATCAAAGATATCTTTTGAAATTGCTTCCTCCACCTTCATGTATTTGTTAAACTCATTGTCATATGTGAAAGTAGTGTTTTCGCAATGCAGTAGTGTTTCTCCTCATTCAGTTAATGCCCAACTTTGATGATAAATGTTGTAAAAACCAATGACTCTTGCTAAAGTAGGATCAATAACTAATTCTCGTCATTCTGAAAACCATTCTTATTGTTGATCATTAGAATAGCCAAAATCAATAGCCTGAACTAGATAATGGGTTGGTTTAGCTTTTCCATTTTCATACTCGATTAGTGCATAATGTACTTCCACATATAGGCTTTAATGATGGGGTCAATCAGGAGATAATGTACTTCCATTTTCATACTCGATTGTATAGAAGTTTTATTAGACCAACAGGAGATGTAAGAATCTAATGGATATTTCTGAACATGCATTGTTGAAATTTAATTAGTCTTGAGAAAAATGAAAATTTCGAATCTGGGATTTTCATAAAGTAAACTATCATCCCCTATTCCTAGTCTTTAATGATGGGGTCAATTAGAGAGATTGAATTTGCTGTGAAACTAAAACCACTTACTGTAGACTTATCAGGAAAGTAGATTGTAATAGTCAATGATTCCCAAATATCATAGGAATACTTATGATAATAGGCAATGCAGACTGTATATCACTCATTGCACCATTTTCTTGAACATGAAAATTTATTTTTTTCTTGAATATCATGAGGACACCCTAGATAATTAACTTGTAACTCTAGAAAGAAAAATCTTTGGGCTATTAGGTAGCCAGAAGATGGCAAACCAAACGTGTGAGCTACTTTTTATATAGAATTTCAAATTATCAATAAGGACTTTACGAGAAAGAGAAACACGTTCCAGTAGCAATGACATTTCATTATAGATTTTCTTCATTTTTGGCAGTAGTTTTGCTCTGATGATTACAATTGGCGAGTTCTCGAGTTAAACTACCTACCAGTGAGTTCTTCGATGCTTGTATATGTTCAATAGAGAAGGAAAATTGGTTAATGTCATAACTATCAATGCAGGAGTCACCCATATGCTTGTATATTTGATAAATTCTTTTTTCACAAAACCAAGTATTCCTTTGTAATCAGTTCGAATAAGAAAAGGTTTTAGGGTCAAAAGGATTAAGAACTTTTCAATTTCCCTTATGACTGCAAGGATTTCTTTTTTCATCATGTGATAGTTGCATTCTGCCTTATTAAAACTTTTACTATAATATTTGTAGAGTTTTTCTACTCATTTAATTTTGACTGCTGCACTTCAGTGCTCATTGCTGGCATCTGTCTTAAGAATTAAATCATCTTCCTCACTAGATAAATTAAGAACAAGAAGATTTTTACACATCTTTTTGAAATTTTGAATTATCTTTGAATCACTGGGGATCCATGTCCAACTTACTTCTTTCTTGAGTTTCTACTGTGATGACTTTCTTAATTTGGCTAAATCATTGATAAAATCTGAAGCATAGGTAAAGCATGCAAGAAACCATTCTAACTGCTTTCTATCTTCAATTTTTTCATGAAAATTTTCTATTTTTTTCAAAATATGCTTTTGTAGAAGGATTTGTCCACCTTTTATGTTTAAACCTAAAAACTCAATCTCTTGTTCAACATAAATGTATTTGTTTTTTTGAAGTATAATACCATGAACAATGTATCTCTGGGTGACAGATAAGACATCATCTTTGTGCTATTCAATAGTTTTGAAAAATAGAAGAATATCATCGATGTAAACTAAACAACAGTGATTAATATCTTTGAAGATGTTATCCATTCTTCTTTAAAATATTTGAGATGCATTCTTTAAACCAAATGGTATTACTATCCATTCATAATGTCCTTTAGGGGCACTAAAAGTGGTTAAAGGAATGCTTTCTTCATTCATTTTTATCTACTAATATCTGCTTTTGCTATCCATTTTCGAGAACGAAGAGGCTCGTTGAATTCTATTAAAAAAGATTGTTTTGTTAGGAATATAAAACCATCAAAGGTAGTACTACCGTTAACCTTTTTGTAATTGATCACTATTCTCATTTTTCCTCATTTTTCTTCAGCATGATTTCTTACTATGAAAGCGGGACTGGTATGAGAACTCTTGTTATTTCTATTAATCCTTTATGCAGAAGTTCTTTGTTCCGTTCATCAAATTCTTGGATGTCTTAGTGTGTATACGCCATTTGTTTAACTTGAATGATAGTATTGGGATTTAACAAAGTAATTTTTCAAATGTCTTATCTCTATCCCTAAATTTTAGAGGGTAATCAAAATAGAGTTCTTTGCATAATTTCTCTTGTTGTTCGACAATATACTCTTTAATAGATAATTCAAGTAATGAGATTGTTAATGCAATCTCACATTGTGCAGGCATTACCTTCTCACTATACTGGCTGCGTGTAAGCTTAATTTTCTGATAAGTGAAGTCTTGCTTAATTTTTCAATAGGAACTAAGTGACTAGTAATTATTATTTGGTTTATGGTTTATGTGCATGGAGAATATAATATCTGAAAATTATTTTCAATAATCATATCATGAGATGAATGATCAGTAGCCCATAGAACTGATATAATACATTGAACTCCTCCTAATTCTATGGATAGCGTTTCTATAGCTTTATTGTAGCTCATAATACTATTGTCAACTATCCTTACTTGTAACAGATTCTTAGCATTTTTACACATAAATTCTTAAAATAATGGTCTTTTTCAAAGGATACAGAACAACCACTATTTATATAAGTACATAATTCATATTTATTATATCCCTCTAAACATGCCATTATTGAGATATAAATGCTATCAAGATTATATTGGTAGCTTTATAGGATATCTTCATACTCATGTTTTTGACTAATTCATCCTCATAGATTGGCTCACTAGCAGCTCTTATTTTGTACCCAATGACCTTTCAAATTTTATCTCCTGAGGATTGGATTCAATCCTCTATATTTTTTGCATAGGGGTAAGACTTTAAAACTTTTCTGCCTTTACCATTGTTACATTAGTTTTTGGATCTATTGTATTATCTAATTTGCAGATAATTTTTCAAAATATCATCAATGGGTATCCGCTTCTTTTCAAAATATCTTAAGGAATATGAAGTTTTAGCAAATTCATCTTTTAGGTTCACATAATATCCTAGTCGGCAATTAAGTCCTACCCATTACATAAATTGGTCTTTATTCCTGTGATAATTTGATTATTAAATTTGGTATGCTTAATATCATAGAATAATGCATAAAGATCAATGTCTTTACCATAATATTGTAATTGAGTGATTTGAGCTTGGACACTTCAAACATTGATGTATCTATACTTTCTATCTTTGCTATGCTTAAGGATATTTTTTCAATTAATGAGATTAACTTTTTCCACATCATACTCATAGCCTTTGATTTCTAGATATCTTTCCATCATCTCACATACATACTTACTTTTTAATTGAAAGATTGAATTTTTATATATCATGTCTTTCTGAGTTATGGAACGGATCCAATCTCCTTTGACTTCTTCGTTATCATTGTCTACCACAAACTGTTCTCGTTGAAGATCGTGAAGATTAATCGAGCTAGTTTCTATCATATTACTAGTTTCTTCATAATCACTTTCTTCATATTTATTGTCCAGTATAATTTCAACAATTCCTTTGGTGTTATTTAGGGCTAGGTCTAATACCTCATCTTCACTAAGATCAACATAATCTAGATTGTCCAATGTTTTAATAAGCTTGTTATTCTTCCTATTTTTGCATTCATTAGCATAATGTTCTACTTCTCTGCATGTCCAACATTTGCAACTATTTTTTCCGCAGGACAATAAGCTGCTTTTCTAAAAAAATCTTTGTTTTTTAGGATTTTGTTTGTTATAATATTTTCTTCTATTTTCTCTCCTCTTTGCGTATTAAAGCTCTTTTTCTTATAAAATTTTCTTTTACTTCTACTTTTAGGTTTCTTTTCCCATTGGTGAGGTGAATCCCAACAAGTTAGAAATTGCTTGTTGATTTTGTTTTGCTTTTGGAGATCAAGACATTTATCATTGACCCATGTTCTAAACAAGAGATTCTTGAACCAAGGGTATCAATGACATCTACTCTTTCGAGCCATGGAATATATTTTTTATTAATTATGTAATTTATAAGATATGATAATTTATCATAGAACATGCCAAGATTAATTTTATTATACCCAATTTTATAATAATATTGACTAAATTTAGTAATATAATTTTTTAGATATCTTATATCCCATAATTCTATGTTATTAATCTTCTCTGCCATTCTCTTGCTTTTTCTTCATAATTAAGTTTCGCTCCAAAGTCAGTTTCAATTTCCTTACATAGATCTTTGAACATAGCAGTTAGTGTTTCAATCATTCTAAATGTATTTTTACCGTCTTCATTTAATGAATCATACCAATCAGCTATAATGCTAAAAAAATATGTTCGATGTAATTTAGAAAATTTGCAACAGTCCATTTAGTATTCAGGTTTAAGATACTATTCATGTCTCTTTTTCAATGCTCAAATATTTCTTCTGTGTTACGAGATCTATCTATATTTAAGATATATCTCGTTTGATTAATTGGAGTAAGACCAATCCCTTCAGAAGTTATAGTTTTCCTTGGAATAAACCCAAAGAAAAAACTAGATAAACCCAAAGAAAAAATTGGTTGTACATCCTGCTGAAATATATCTAGGTCTTATAAAATGAGTATTTATTCTTGAAGGTTTACCAAATTCTTCAGGCATAGTAATAACATTGTTAACTAAATTGGTCTATATTTCCTCTAGGTTGAGTTCTTCTCCAATCTAATTCATTTCATCTTCAACCACCATTTTACCATATTTTTCATCAAGTTTTCTTCTGACTTCTTCTAATGATAATACATTCAGATCTTCTAATTTAGTCAGAATCATCTATTGATATATTTATTCTTCTATTTGGATATTATTTATCTCTTCATTATTATCAGATAGCACGTCATATTTATCACTAATTGCACTCATGATCTTATTTAATTCTTCTGGAAGTTGTTCTTTGTTGAATATATTTTGTAGTTCTTCAAGAGTATACTGCTTATACTCTATCCTCTTCTTCTTTTCTGCCTTTTTAAATGATTTTTCAGCTGATTTTTCTCCCACTTCTTTTTGGGTTATTATACCATGTAAAGGAAATGGATTTTTGTTTTTCGATTTTGGAAAGAATATAGAGTGCTAATATTGAAGTAGATTTTCCACTATGCCTAACTTCGTTAACTAAAAAAGGTGAATTACAGATAATTATTTCTTAAGCTCCTTGACTTCAGTCTTAATTAGCTGATTCGATATTTAATTCTAGAACTATATCAGTGATATAGTTTAATTGAGGTGCTATTGAAGAAATTCCTTCTGGTGAGTGAACAATATGTGAATAATTCGAATTAAGGCAAGTAAGTGATGATTCAAACATTAATCATAGTTAATTAGCTTAATTAGTCATTAATTAGCTTAATTGTCGTAATTATTTTTGGTCACATGGATCTGATACCAAATGAAAGAGGACCTCAAATACCACTCAATGAGAGAAAAGACACATGCACGAATTCTAAATTTTCGAAAGTAAGTATTTAATGATTGGGGTTAAAATGCAAATTTCAAAAGTTTAAGGACTTAAGAAAAATGGAGGATACTTAGCAAATGTTGAGGTACTAAAATATTTGCTCCAAAAACTTAGTCTCTGAAAATTAATGTCATATATGTCAGGGTAGCTTAGGATTAACTCCCCGTATTAGTCATTGATTAGAAATTTAATTAGTAGTCCAATTACCTAACAAAAACAAAGAATTAAATAAACATTTTAGTCATAATTGACGTAGTTATGACTCATATTTATGTTGTTATTGTGATGACATATTACAATGTCAAATAACACATTAGTATAAGCACCTACGGACTTTATTATTAGTCTATTAGATGGAATACCTGACAAATTGAAAGGGACAAGATTTGTCTTGAAATAATTCATAAACACAACTAAAGCAAGCAATCTTACCAATAAAGATCATCCTTTAGAGAGGACGGAATAATTTGTATCCAATACAATATCAAATTGAAGCTAATTACAAAACTTAGTGTCAACGGTAAAGACCAAACGAAAGAAAAGAACTTCTATAGACCAAGCAGCACATACATGACGGGATAACTTAACGCAATAACATATATCAACAACAAAGTAAAGCAACTAGCATATTAGATCTAATGGCTACAACAACTAAGCACAAGAAAACCCAAACTCACCCCCTGAAGTAATAGCAATTACATACAACAACAAAGTGCAACAAAAAAACAATTAAGGAGTTCTTACCAATATGTAAAATCCGGCTAAAAGAATTTCTGAACTCTATCATATGAATTGTCTTGAAATAATTCATGTTTGCGAATAGTGATAGCATCAACACGAATAATTCACATATAATGAATGACACGAGTAATCATAGCCTCAAACAGTTTGTGTATAAGTAGAGTTGCATTAAGAATTTTGATAAGCGAGGGGAACTTACCAAATCTCTTTTTCTAAAAAAAATTTGGAAGCGCGGGATGAGTGAAACCATGCTCTTCAAGCCGACCCACTCTTTAATTTTTAATAAAAAATGCCACGTAGACTGCCTCACAATAATTTAGCATAGGGGGTCTCATACAAGAATTTGCGAAATCTAAAGTTGAAAAATAAGTGACATATATTTTAGTGTTGATTATCATTTAATTCAATTAAAACGCTAATTACTTAAGTTGTCCTCATTATTTTTTATTTTATTACATTTTTGCTTAGTATTTGAATTTTTCAAAATTAGCATTAAGAACTAAGCGATGTGTAGAATTTATATGTGCAACTATTTTTATGTCAAATTGTGAGTTTTTTATTCTCTAATTGTGAAATTTGATACTCTTATTATGATACATTAATATTTGATAAAACATAACCCATAAATATAATATCATACTTTGCAACTGTCATAGTAATTGATCATTTATTAATTGTTATGATTATTATTGAAAATATGAATGTCACAACATTTGGAAGTGTGGTTGTGCATTCTTAAAAATCAAACTCTTTTACTGTTAGAATCTTACTTGTATAGACCCGTGCGATGCACGGAGTATCTTTCAAATTAAATTTTAATTTAAAAACTATAAGTATTCATTTTATAAAATCATTCGTCTCATAAATATTTTATGAATATGAAGATAAAATATTATCGGATTTACTTGATCATATAATTAGCAAAATTAGCTTTTCCAATCAATATAAACTTTAATTGGTGAATCAAATCATTCTCCCCTACATCTATAGTCTCAAATCTCACTAAATTAAGCTGTAAAGTGGATTACACTGGGAAAAATTAACCCATTAAAAGTAGGTATTGATTCATAAAATTATCAGCACATAGCGTAAGACAGTTAGGATTATATATCAACTTACATATAAATAGTTTTGTTAAGTAATAAGCAAAAAATACTCCTTCCCTTACATTATTAGGCAATACCAACTTTAAGAATAATTAGATATCCAAATCTCTTTCAAAACAAAGTCATTTTCTCCTTTTAACTCTCACATTTATGCATTATACATCAACCTTTATGGATTACAAATTTTACACCATAATATATCTAACATTTGATACTCCCTATGAAAACCCATAAAAAAAAAATGAATCCAAAAATATAACATATATTAAAGACCCTCACCAAGCTATAAACATAAAAAATTATACATAAATTCTTGTATAAGGTTAGAGCTCCACTTCACTATACTGAACAACCCATTTGTTTCTTCTAATGAGTTGCTTTGCTTCCCCCTTGTTGTTAATTGGCATCCCTTTTGTAATATCTTCAAAGAATGGTAGTGTTCCGAGACCTTCAAATCTGACCCAAAAACAGTAGTAAATTTCATGATTGTTCATTTCTCATGTTGCACAATTACATTGCGATCCCCGAATCAAGTTCTCAAGGCATATAAAAATCATCAAGGAAAACAATAAACAATTAGTCAAAGCAATCATCCCAATCATGCAATGGCATTTTGAATTAAATCAAATAAATTATCAACACATTACTGCATTCTCTTGGAAGTTATAATCCATGTGACAACATACATCCTCATCAGGGAAAATTCTTTTAGTTTTGCAAAGAGTCAAACACTGAGGAACAATGTCAACATCAATTACAAACCACTTATCAGGGGACAGCTTGATATCTAAATATAAACTCAAAATAAAAACAAAAAAACATGAACCAAAATCACAAACCACTTATTGCGAAATAAAATCTAAACAAATAAAAAAACTACATTCAGGTTAAAAAAAGGCAATTACCCCCTTCTCAGTCAAATCCAACTCTCCAAAATCCCGAGTTAACTACTTTGAAAGTGTCTATCAAAGAAAATTAGCGAAGAAGGGATATTAGAGAAGCGATTTTCAAAATAAATCATTTTTTTGGGGAGAGAGAGAGAGTGTGTGTTCGCGCGGCCCTTTAATGAGAGAAAGAGATGTGCACAGAATCAACAACCAAAAGTATTTAAAGCCCCGGCATTCACGTATCATATATAATTGAAAATTCAAGGAGTAGATAGTTAACTCCCCTAAGTTGTGTTTTTGAAAATAAATAAAAATAAAGGAGTATTTTGCTTGGAGATAGACGGCAATTACAAACTATTTTTTAAACTTTAAAATCAAGGGTTTAGATTTAAGGAGTTGATAATATTTGTGACTAAGATTACACCAAGTCTTGCAAATCACTCTTGTGTTAGTATTTTAGGGTTCTCCAAATATTGCTATTAATATAGTTTAGACAGATATAATGATAAATCACTCCCATTGTAGCTAGTATTTTTGATTTTTTCAAATATTATTACTTTTTTTAACCACTTGGATTTTTTAGATAATATAATTATCATGTATCCTTTATCAAATATGAAGAAAATTATGAGTAATTCTTTTAAAAAAAATTGTAAATGAGTAGTTTACTTAGATAGGGTAGTTTTTTAGACTAAAATCTATGGTTTAGATTTAACGAATAAAGATAATTGTCTAATTTTTATGGCTAAGATTACATCAAATCCTGCAAATTACTCATGTTGTAGCTAGCATTTTAGGTTTTTTCAAAGATTATCATTTTTTTACTGCTTGAATTTTTCTTTCTAGATAATAGAATTATCATGCACCCTTTATCAAATATAATTGAAATTATGAGTGATTTTTTTAAAAACAAAATTATAAATGGGTATTGTACTTAGAAAAGGTTTTTTCAAACTAAAATACTCTCATGTTAGTATTTTAGATTTTTCCAAATATTGTTATTGATTGTGTAGATAGATAGACAGATTAGATACAAAATAAAAGGCTTAGATTTAATAGATAACTAATTTTTATGCCTGAGATTACATGAAATCTTGTAGATCACTCCTGTTATAGCTAGTATTTTTGGTTTTTTCAAAGATTATCACTTGTTTTAATAGCTTAGATTTTGTTAGATAATAGAATTATCATGTATCCTTTATCAAATATAACCGAAATTACGAGTAATTTTTTTAAAAAATAAACATTGCAAATGGGTAGTTTACTTAGATGAGGTAGTTTTTAAAACTAAAATCTATGATCTAGATTTAATGAATTAATGTAATTGTTTAATTTTTATGGTTGAGATTACATCAAATCCTGCAAATAACTTCCGTTCTAGCTAGTATTTTAGGTTTTTCAAAGATTATTATTTTTTAATAGTTTGAATTTTTTTTTAGTTAATAACAATTATCATGTATCTTTGATCAAATATAACCCAAATTATCAGCGATTGTTTTAAAAAATAAAAATTATTAATGGGTATTTTACTTAGATAAGGAAGTTTTTTAAAACTAAAATATAAGGTTTAGATTTAATGAATAAATATAATTGCCTGCTTTTTTTGTAGATAGTTAGATTATCATCTATCTTTTATTCTTTTATCATGTACATCCGAAATTAGGGAAAATTTTTTAAATAAAATAAAGAGATATCTTAACTTTAAAATCGACGGCTTGGATTTAATACATAGATAATTTTTATGGTTAAGATGATACCAAATCCTGCAAATCACACTCATTACACCATTCTAGGTTTCGTAAAGATTGCTATTATAATAATATAGATATTAGAGCACTTGTAATGGGTAATCACAAATGGAGGCTTATACCATCTACATCATCCCATGATCTAACTTTTTGGATTCAATTTCCCTCACCTCAATAATACGAGTGATGATCACTATATAAATTTCTTTTTTTCAACACAACTCTTTTTGAGCAAAAAAAGGGAAAATCAAATTAGGGCAAGAAAATAGAAATGAAAAAAGAAACACAAGCTTGTGACCCCGCTCACTGCTCACGTTCAATTCATGATCCAAGCCTACAGTCTCACGCATTCTGGAGTGGTGAGAGGATCACAGGGTCCCTTGGATCATCGATGCAGGGCAGCAAATGCTCTTAATAACTTTG
>NCQT01150122.1:18160-29431 GCA_002740465.1 Stenocereus thurberi | reverse complement strand
AAAGTTGACCTAAATCAATCTCATTCTAAAGCATATAAGAGTCAGATTATTCTACCATCAAGCCAATTCACAAGGGCTTCTATGTGATAGTAGAATTGTACAGACATCACATAGCATCACATCTATGATGACAACACTCAAAATGATGCACAAGCCGAAACTTCACACTTTGGAAATCAAGAATAATTAATATCATAATCAATTTCACATGTATATATTAAACAATTTACCCATGATAACACGTGCAATTATTAATTAATAAGCAAAGAAGCAACCTCAGAAACATCACCTAATGGAAGTATAGGCCAATCGTAGGGGAAGTTCCATGCATCTCTTATGCACATGTCTAAAGGAGGTGATGAGATTGGATTGGCATAAGGTCATTACATCCAACAATGCATATATCGTCACTACTAATTTAGCCACTCACGATAGGCTATTTTAGATGGACGCTCATCATTGAGGAAGCTTCTCGTTTGAGTGATTCACAAATTACTACATGTCAAGCGACTTAGGGTAAGTAGGGCAGTTAATCAAAGCTTCTGGGACAATGCCTCGCATTTCGAAGATAAGAATAGGTTAGAATATGATGCTCAGTTATCATTTTAGGGACACATGTCAGTTGTGAACTAATTAGAACACATAAAAGATAGTATCGAGAGGTAAGGGAAGCATCACAACTCAATCACATCATATCATACACTGAGTTTATACATGACAACATTCATGCTATATAACTCATTAGTCAAGTGGTTACTCCAAGCTTCTAGACCAATGTCTCACGTTGTACTTGCAATGGCAGCCAACAACATGGGAGATCTTGTCCTCAGTGCATAGCCAAAAAGGTAACAATTAGATAAGGTAAATACAATGATGTAGCTCACAAAGCGTTTTACTTTAGGGTCTCTATATGAAACTAATTCTCTGTAAATCATGGAAACATGCAAGAAAAAACATACTCATAGCCATGACTCTAGGACATTTGTATCCCTCTTAGAGCATCACAAGAATATAACGCAACACAACCAAGCCACGGTAGATCGTGCACTTTAATCAACCACATTAAAAATCTACATTGCAATCTGATGATCAAGTGTCGTAGTAAAGCCTCCAGTATCATCACAAGCACACCCAGCACATTGTTACATCACATGAAGCACAAAGGAAAACACACATTCATGTCGGTGCAAGTCTCTATGACTGTAGTAGTATCCTTAATGATAGTATGATAACACAACAAATTAGACCAACCCCTGATAACAATGATAGTAGGGACCCTGATGCTTATCATATATCATATTCAACTATGATCTTGGATGCACTATCATACTATCCTTGCCAAATATGAATATGCAGAGGTGAATACATGCAGCTACAGGCTCTTACAATTACTAGATAATATAATACTTAGACACACATACAACCACTCCAACTATAACATGAGACAATGAAAGTCGACCCCCATGCCAAACTAAAGTTAGGTTACAAACACCAAAATGTTATTTTACTTAGCAATTCAGCTACAACACACAACAATGACCATTTCATAATGAATCTAAATGTCTGTATAAGTTCCCATGAATTTCATAGTATACATAAGGCAATATTAATGCTCTAAACATAGCCATAGAGGGTATTTCCAAACAAAAGATATCTAGATGGTAACATGCGATTGCGAACCCTTGGTTTGCATCCTATGCTCAAAGCTAAGTTTAGACATCATGCGAAACACAACTGTTTCATCGGGAGTAGTGGAAACCTTGTGGAGTTACTGTATGCCGGTGGTTTACTTATAAGGAGTCCTTGCTTCTGGACTTCGCATTAATACCATGGGAAGCACTAATAATATGTTGGCCTTTTCCCCCAGTAGGTAACAATTCCAAAGTCTATCAGGTTCCACCTTCCTTTTCATTTCTAGGTATATTGGGATTTGATATAACCAAAATGCCATAAATCCCACAACAAGAATAACAGCCTGCATGGCAGTAATCATAACACCTACTTGGCCTTAGAGTAATAATAGTTACATGATGGAAAATAGGAAATACATTTCATGTAAATGCACCAAGCAACCAATTAAGCACAAAACTATAGTGAATACATATAGGTAGCAGTAGTAAGTGTGCAGAACGACAGTAATAACAACCATGCAACAATTAATAAGACTTCATCACTATCACCCAAATGCGCATGCATGAATATCAAAATCTTGCTTAATTTTCATAAACAATTCAGAATTCATAAAAGGAAGGTATCATCTAGTAGGATTATCAAACATATCAAATGATTTCTAATCATTCCTATAGTAGTTCATCAATACAAATTCAACAGAGCACACTTCTCAACATATACACACTCACAAATGGCATCCAGCTATACGGATGAGGGAGGTCCATCAAGCCAACTTAATATGGATTCTCAAATCAACCAAGCAAGTCTATATTCATCGGCTAAAGTCCAAGAAATGACCTATAGTTTGCTAGGATCACAAACAGTAGCTCTCGGGTTCGAAATAGTGAGCAAGCCTGATTTTGTGTTCAAGATTACTTAGGCATCCTTGAGGTTTAAGCCTAATATTTTTGCATATTTTCGTTCATCATGATGTTAGCTATCATAGCTAGCCAACAAGTTCTAGTTAAGTCAAGTGCGAAGTGAAGAACCAAGGCTATCTTGCAAACTGTGCTGAATTAGGCCTGGTTCTGCCCGGTTCTGTTTACTTGGTGTTTTAGGCCACTAAAAGTTGATTTAACCCTAATTTCCTAACAAGGGGGTTTGTACACATTCTGAAGTTTCTCCCCAAGCAAGGACATCAAACCTAAATCATTTCCAAGCAAGATAAACTAGTTGTACAAAAATTGAGCAGAATCGGCTTCTTGCGCTCGATTGGCTGCTGTGTTGGTTACTCCTTTTTTTCCCCCTTTCAGTCAAAACTTAGAAGCATCATTGGTAGTTAAAACCAACGGGAAACACACTCATCAACACTTTTTGGCATAGTAAGGTGCACTACCGATGGGAATCAAAGAAAAACTGACAAGTGAACTCGGATGGGCTAGCCGTAAAGTGGATGTCCCAACAGCCTTTTTCTTTCTCCTCCATGTGTAACCAGCCTTCTGAAGGCTAATTGAGGAGCTTAGGGATGAGTGTAGTCTTTAATATTTTGCTTAGCTAGACTCATTGCTTGTAATTAGCTTAGTTAAGCATACTTTGTACTCAAATTGAATATAAGCTAGTTTTAAGCATAGTTAGTGGTTTCCTAAGCATGAAGAAACCTCTAATCCTTTCCTAGGTAGCAAGGGGCATGTACACGCAAGGCCAGTAGCTCACTTTTGTAACCAAAATGTTTAGAATTGAATGAGAAGTTGAGCTTTGCTCCTTAACTAAAACCGATATACTTTATTTGCTTATCCTAGCTTCGGCCAAATTAGGTGGTGTTTTTGTATCCTAATTAAGGTTAAGGGCCATCATCTTATTCTTGGTGGTGATTTCTATATCCAAGAAATAAATTTATTTTCTTTATCCCTTTGATTCTTACTCTCGGATTCACCTTAAACTCAAGCAGAGTTCAAATTACTCTTAGCTAATCCTTACATTCTTTTGGGTGTGAGTTGAGTTCATACCTACTTCCATCAACTTTGGTATCAAATCTTAGTTTCTTCTTAGCCTTGAAACCACCCCCACATTTCCAGATTCATGCCTAAACACATTTCCAAATAGAAACCCCAAATTGGATTCAAACTCACTCGGTTTCACCCATGAGTGCGAGTATACGTTTGGATGAGAAACTCGATGCTATTTTAAAGAAAAATCAAATCAAGAAATTAGGGATTCCAATCAAGAACCTAAGGCTCAAAATGAGTACTTGAGCAGGTAGCTTGGTGAGTTAATGAAGCAAAAGCAAAAGCTTCACGCAAGTCCCGTCGGTTCTATATACGGTGAGGAAGATGAGGTAATAAGAAATCTATTGATCTTTTCTAGTGAGGAGGAGCCTCTAACAAGAACAAAGAGAGAACGAAGACCCCCAGCTAGCTCTAATGACTTTAGAGTTGAAATTCCTAAATTTAAAGGCAAACTTGATCTAGATGATTTTCTAGAATGGATGTAAACAGTTGAATGCATCTTTGAGTATAAGGAAATTCCTAAAGACAAGAAGGTTGAAATACATGGTTGCCCTTAAGCTCTGAAAGTACACTTTACTATGGTGCATGAACTTATGTGCTAAGAGGGTAAGGAATAAGAAAAGGAAAATCAGAACATGGGAGAAGATAAAGGCTAAGCTTAAGTCACGGTTTCTGCCTCCCACTTAAATCCAAGATTGCTATTTCCAACTCCACAACCTGACCTAAGGGAGCCTCAATGTTGAAGAATACACACGTGAATTTGAAAAACTCTTAATCAAGTGTGACATTTAGGAACCAGAAGAGCAAACCATAACTAGGTACTTAGGAGGCCTTGAACCTTAGTGGAATTGCAACAATACACTACTTTTGATGAAGTTTGTGTCCTTGCTCGCAAGGTTGAGCAACAAAGGAAAACTAGGCCCTTGGAGCATAAGTTTTCGAAACCTCTACCCTGAAACCAACCCTTTATAAAGGGGAGCCCCATTTCACTTCCAAAACCCACGGTTCCACCTCCATTCACCCCACAAAGAACCCAAACACCACAAAAGACCAACCACCTCAAAATAGGCCTAATCCTAGCCCCTTAAGCACTAGAAGATGCTTTAAGTGCCAAGGGCTTAGGCACATTGCTGCGAACTGCCCAAACCAAAAGGTTATCACCTTGGCTGAATGAGAAGCCATGAAAGAGCATGAATTTAAGGAGGAAAAGGGGGAGGATGTAGAGGGCGATCAAGAGGAAACTCAAGAGGAGGTAGAGAAGGATGCAAATGAGGGTGAAATGTCGCTTCTGAGAAGAGTTTTGAGTGGCCAGAAAGGTGCTAAAGATAAGCAAAGGGAAAATATTTTCATTCTAGGTGCACAGTTCAAGGAAAGGTTTGTTCTATGATTATAGTTGGAGGGAGTTGTGCAAATGTTGTTTCTCTTAGCATGATTGAGAAAATAGGATTGCAAGCTATGGCCTACCCCTATCCTTATAACATCCAATGGCTAAACTAAAGTAAGAGGTTATAAGTCAACTCCTAGTGCCTCATTTCATTCTCCATTCGAAAGAACTATCAAGATGAGTTATTGTGTGGTGTTATCCCTATGGATGCATGCCATATCTTACTAGCGAGGTAGGCTATGGTTATATGATAGAAAGGTGATGCAGAATGGGTTCTTAAATACATACTTATTCTCAAAGGGAGGGAAGAAGATCACCTTGGTTCCATTATCCCCATCTGAACTCTATAAAAACAAGCCTCAAAAACGTCCTGAACATTCTGATTCGCTACTTACCTTTAGTGAACCTCTTTTAAAGGCTTCTTACAATGACTTTAGCACTTTTAAAGAGTGGATTTTGAATGTTCAAGAGGATTCTAAAACCCCTATACCAAATCACCCCATAGCTATTTCCTTAATCCACCATTTTAGACATGTTTTTCATAAAGAAATACTCTCAGATTTGCCCCCTAAGAGAGACATCCAACACCACATTGATCTCATTCCAGGTTCTATCCTTCCTAACAAGCCTACTTATAGGATGAATCCTAAAGAAACCATGTAGATTCAATGTCAAGTTGAAGAACTAATGTCCGAGTTCATGAGTCTATAGGCCCTTGTGTGCTACCTGCCTTATCAGTTCTAAAGAAGGATAGAAGCATACATATGTGGGTGGATCGTCGAGCCATTAACAAGGTCACCATCGAGTATAGGTATCCCATACCTAGATTTGAGGATATACTAGATGAATTGCATGGCTCTTAAGTTTTTTTCAAAGATTAATCTACAAAGTGGTTACTACTAAATCAGAATTAGAGAAGAAGATGAAAAGAAGACCACGTTCAAAACTAAAGGAGGGTTGTTTGAGTGGCTAGTTATGCCATTTGGTTTTCCCAATGCCCCAAGTAACTTTATGAGGTTAATGAATCACATATTCAGACCTTACATTGGTAAATTTGTTGCTGTTCACTTCGATGATATTCTGATTTATAGCAAGAATGAGCAAGAGCATCAAGATCATCTAATTCAAACCATGCTAGTTGTTGAACGTGAGAAGCTATTTGGAAACCTAAAGAAATGCACCTTTTTCACTCATGAGGTGACTTTCTTGGGTTATATTGTTACTAGCGATGGAATTAAGGCAGATGCGAGAAAGCTAGAGGTCATTCGGGCATGGCCTATTCCACAAAGTATTCACGATGTACAAATTTACCGTGGACATGTATCCTCTTACAGGAGGTTCATAAGGAACTTTAGTATAATTATGGCTCTCATGACAGAGGTTATTAAGGATACATCATTCAAATGGATCCCTAAAGCCCAATCTGCCCTCAAAGAAGTCAAGAAGAAGCTAACTCAAGCCTTGGTGTTAGCTTTGTGTGCTTTGATAAAGTTTTTAAAATTGAATGTGATGCATCTAGGATTGGTATAGGTGGTGTTCTTGCTCAAGAAGGCAAGCCATTAGCCTTCCTTAATAAGAAATTGTGTGATTCAAGATAAAAGTACTCCACCTATGATAAGGAGTTTTATGAGATTATGCGATGCTTAGAACATTGGAGTCATTACCTAGTGGCAAGTGTGTTTATTTCACGTTCTGATCATGAGGCTTTGAAGTATATTCAAGGTCAACATAACTTAAACTCACGTCATTCAAAGTAGGTTCAGTATCCCCACTCCTTTCACTTTACAATCAAGCATAAATCAGGACAACTCATTCAAGGACCCGATGCACTATGACAAAGGTACTTGTTCTTATTTTAGTTAGATGCTTGCATTTTGGGTTTTGTGCATCAAAAGTGTTTATACTCTAAGGATGAAGACTTTGGAAGTTGTATTTTGTTTGTCAAAAGCACCGTAAAGGTGATTTCTTGCTACAAGAAGGGTTCTTGTTCAAGGGTACTCGCTTGTGTATTCCAAAGTGTAGTACTCATGAAGTTCTGATTAGAGAAGTACATGGAGGTTTATTAGCTAGTTATTATGGTGAGAATAAGACTATTACCATGCTAAGAGAGCATCACTATTGGTCAGGAATGGACCAGGACGTTTAAGACATCTTAAGGAGGTTTGGTACACTTCAAGTGGCTCAGAGTCATTCATTACCTAGCGGCCTATACACCTCTACCAATCACCACACTTCCATGGATTGATGTAAGCATAGATTTCATTCTAGGCTTGCCTAAAACCCAAAGAAATAAGGATTCAATCTTTGTTGTGGTGGATAGGTTTTCCAACTCCAAGCAATAAAAGCAACGATGCCATACAAGTTGCAGAATTGTACTTTAAAGAGGTGATGAGGTCATATGACATTCCTAGATCCATTGTTTCTGATCGGGATACCATGTTCCTTAGTAACTTTTGGATCACATTGTGGAAGAAAATGGGTACTAAACTAAAGTATAGTACCACATGTCATCCACAAATTGATGGATAAAATGAGGTTACAAATCAAACCTTAGGAACACTCCTAAGAGCTTTGATTAAACTTCATGCCAAGGTTTGGGATTTACTACTACCACATGCTAAGTTCGCTTATAACAAGACTCTTAGTAAGCCTAGTGGTCTTTACCCATTCAAAGTGGTCTATGGAATTGATCCCCTTAGCTCTTTTAATCTCATTCCACAACCAATACACCAAGAGCCAAGTGCGGATGCTGTTATAAGGGTAGGACAAATTAAAAGGTTTGTCAAGAATTGAGAAAAGCAATTCATCATATCAAGCCTAAGCAGACAAGAATAGGAAAAGGAAGGTATTGTAGCCAAGAGACCCATTTGGATCCACTTAAGGAGGGAACATTTTCCTCCAAAATGCAAGGACAAGTTGACACCAAGCCAAGAGCTAAAGGTCCATTTGAGGTATAAGAGAAAGTAAATGACAATGCTTATAAGGTTGATTTACCAGGGGGTTATAGTATGTCATCCACATTAAATGGGGCAGATTTGAGCCCTTGTTTGCAAGATGACTACCTGGCTAATTTGAGGTCAAAATCTTCTCAACAAAGGGAGGATGATGGAGGTCTATCAAGCTAGCTTAATGTGGATACTCAAATCAGCCAAGGAAGTCAACATTCATCTACTGATGTCTACTAAATGACCCACATTTGTTAGGGTCATAAACAGCAGCGTTAGGGTTCAAAACAGGGAACAAGCCCAATTTTGTGTTCAAGATTACTTGGGCCTCCTTGAGTTTTAGGTCTAATATTTTTGTATATTTTGGTTCTCCATGATGTTATCTATCAAGTCCAGCCAAGAAGTTCAAGTTAAATCAAGTGCAAAGTGAAGAACCAGGGCCATTTTGCAAACCGTGTTGAATTAGGCCTAGTTCTGCCTAGTTCTGTTTAATTGGTATTTTAGGCCACCAAAAGTTGATTTAAACCTAATTTCTTAATAAGGGGTTTGTACACATTCTAAAGTTTTCATCCAATAGGGAAATCAAGCCTAAATCATTTCCAAGCAAGAGAAACTAGCTGCATTAAAAAATCGAGCAGAATCAGCTTCTTACACTCGATTGGTTGTTATTTTGGTTACTCCTTTTTTCCTTCTAATCAAGACTTACCAACATAATTGGTAGTTAAAACCAATTGGAAACACACTCTTTAGCACTTTTTGGCCTAGTAAGGTGCACTACCAATGGGATCAAAGAAAAAAAGACAAGTGAGCTCGAATTGCCTAGCCGTAAAGTGGATGTCCCAAAAGCCTTTTTCTCTCTCCTCCATGTGCAAGCATCCTTCTTAAGGCTAATTGAGGAGCTTAAGGATGAGTTTAGTCTTTTATCTTTTGCCTAGCTAGACTCATTACTTGTAATTAGCTTAGTTAAGCATGCTTTGTACTTAAATCAAAAATATAGCCTAGTTTCAAGCATAGTTAAAGGTTTCCTAAGCATGAAGAAACCTCCAACCCTTTCCTAGGCAGCAAGGGGCATGCATAAGCAAGGAAAGTAGCTCACTTTTGTAACCAAAATGTTTAGAATTGAATGAGAAGTTGAGCTTTACTCCTTAACTAAAACCAATATACTTGCTTATCCTAGCTTAGGTCGTTTTAGGTGGTGTTCAATGAGTTTAGCTCTTGATTAGTGGTGTTTCTATATCCTAGTTAAGGTTAAGGGCCCAAATCTTATTCTTAATAGTGATTTCTGTATCCGAGAAACAATTTTAGTTTCTTTATCCCTTTGATTCTTACTCTTGGATTCGCCTTGAACTCAAGCTGAGTTCAAATTGTTCTTAGCTAATCCGTACATTCTTTTGAGTGTGAGTTGAGTTCATACGTGCATCCATCAATGTAGAAACATATATCCGTAAACCTCAACCTATGTGTTATCATAGAGTGGATCCAAGTCTCTAAATGCGAGAACGAAACCTAACACCATGATTATAAAGAACCTTAGCATTCGAAAATCTTTGGGTTTCAAGAAGGGAATATATCTTAGCGACTTCTACCCTCTTCTCCACCAACTTTTGAGTACATCTTCTCACTCTATTACAGGACATAATGACCAAATCATACATAAAGGCAAAGAATCCTATGTGCATTACCCCTTTTTCACACCTTTGAGTTCAAACCAAGCATACCCTAAGCTATGTCGCCAAACGTACATACCCAAAAGCTATAACAAATACCATTAACACTTGGCTAGCTCACGAGAGCACCAGCTATCTAACTTATGCTCTAGCTCCTACCTTGATTTTGCATTCAATCAGTTTACTTTACTGATATAAAATTCAATCAGTCACATCAGCTGGGACTGCATCAACACATTTACCCAAAATGCACGTCATTTACCCCAAACGCACGTTATATGTCATATCGTCACATAAGAAATACATATATAGCTACATGAAATGCAAGACTTAGGATGTGAACTGTGGTTGCAAGACCGTGCTCTGATGCCATCTGTAACATCTCTACCCATTAGGGCTAAAGCTATTAGCGATTTCTAAATTTTTAGAATGAAAGGGATAGAATTCTACTGAAAAATCGACTATGTCGTAGGCTTATAGTCTTATAGTAGGTACCTGTAATAAAGAAAAATGTAAAGGACAAATCTAAACAAGCTCGACCGGCATGCCCCAGAGTAAACTCTACAGGTAACATGCCTGGAGTGTACAAACTATAAGCTTAAATAAATAGAAGAAGAAACTAAAAAGTACAACTTGACATATCCACATCCACAACACTGGTTTACATTATGAAACTAATCACCAAAGTTCTATAAGATGAGCACCCTACCAGATGGTTAGCTCATATGGCCATTTAGAATGACTATTAGACAATGTGCATTATATTAACTATAGTACTTAACTTATATATGCCCAAGAACTTACGGATACCTTACATTACTTTATTAAACTCATGAATCTAGGTATACAAACATATGACTCCTTTTATCAAAGCAAAAAGGCAGGTTTTGACTTGAATTATGTGAGCAAAGCATTTCTCCTCGTCTTTTGAAGAACCTTGGGCAAAAGGAAAATAAAGAGGGGAGTGAGCTGCCACACGCTCAGTGAATGATTCTCAACTCCAAGAAAAGAAAACAATTGGATACAATACCAATAAGTATCAAATACATAGAAATATTTAGTCCTAGCAAATTAGCCATATAATTTCCCAAAACCAAATGATCCTTCACTTCATAATCCATTCAGATTGGTATGCTATGTGACTTCTACTTACAAACTTAACATCAAAGCATTCTATATAAGGCTACCATTTAAGTTCTTTTAGTAAGAAATGAAAATAGTGCACAAAAGAATGCGAAGCTCTACCCAAGCTAAGACATTTCATTATAAATTGCTTTCCCTTTAAAGAACTTCGTTTATAAATTGATAAGAACCCTTTTTAAATAGTTCCTGCATCTTTCAAATCTATACATTGGCATAAATTAGAATCAAGGATTTTTTAACTGATACCAGGTAATGTAATTGTTTTCAAGGCATTGGATTCACATGTTGATGGTCTCAGTAGGTGATGACACAACTCACGACTTTTTGTATCCCAAGGGCCTTCCAAAGTCAGCAGATTCTATCCTCATTAGGATAGTGACAAGTTGGATTCCTGCTCCAATTAAGATCCTAAGGTCTACCCCTGATACCGAGTCCTTAATAGTAGCACCATCCTCCTAGCCCAAAACATCTCGAGTGCAATTCATTTTAACACGTTTAGCATCGAAATGCCCGTT
>NCQT01150013.1:0-10413 GCA_002740465.1 Stenocereus thurberi | reverse complement strand
TACAAATGCTGAACTCTCCCAAAAAAAAAATAAAATATATGAACAAAGAGCTGCTCTGCTGCATTTTTACAGTCAAATAAATACAGCAACTGTAGCGTATTGTAGAAGGGGAAACTTGAAGCAATGGTAAGGTTGTCTCCGTGTGACGAAAAGGTCATGGGTTCGAGCTGTGGAATCAGCCACAGACAAAGTCAGGTTAAGCTGTCTACAATTCACCCCATGGGGTGCGGCCCTTTCCCGGACCCTGCATGAATGCGGGATGCTTGTGCACCGGACTGTCCCTTTTTAGCGTATTGTGGTTAAAAAAAAAGAAAAGAAAAAAGAAAAGAAAAAAATTGATGTAATTGGGCCCCATGATTGCACCGCGCTAAGCGCTATTGATTGATTGCCACTCATTGAGTGCGCACACAGAAGGCAAGGCGGGAAAGCAGTGGAAGTTGGATGCAAATTGGGAAATTTGTTTTAGGAAATTTACTTATCGATTACTTGCAAGTGTTTGTATTTCGCCTTCACTCTTCGTTTAGCGACCTCTAATCCCAACTAAATTACTCTTCCACCCTCCTCCTTGTCAGCTTTATAAGACAGAAAGAAACACAGCATTCAATTTTCTTCATAGAGAATTCCTCATATCCAATTTCAGGACTCTCTTTCAGTCCGATTCCTAAGATCCTTCTTCGTTAATCCTCTGTTTCTTTCCTTCATTCCCTTCCAATTTTCTCTTTCTTTATGCGAACATCTAGANCTTTTCTTTAATTAGTTATTTTATCTCCATTAATTCTCAAAGCCCCAACCCATCTTCATCTTCCCAAACCTCCCTTTCTCTTTATGAAGAATTAAGACAACAATGGTGACTNNTGTGTACATTTTGGGAGGGGTTGAAAGGAGTGTCAGGGCTTAATTTGATTTTCACATTAATGATAAGGTGACAAGTGACATTGGCATTGTTGGTCAAATGGTCAACGACTTGTCCATCGTCGGTGAGCAAGCAAAGGGAGAGGTTGAAGTGAGAGGTACATGGTGAATTTTTTTTTTTTGGGATGGGCAGTGTTAGATGAAGATGGGATGGTGAACTGAATTTGGGGTTGTGGTGGTAGGAGAAAGGAGGATGATGAAGAAAAAAAAGATGCAGATAAAAAGGTTGGGTTCGTACGTAGCATAATTAGTTTTTTTATTTAAAGAAAAAGCATCTTGTAAAATTGAAAATATTAGTATTTTAGGAATATCTTTACTTGGAAGATAATTTACAAAAATCATTCAAAGTTAAATTTAAAAGGCAAGTATTTGCAAATATCTTTAACTAGAAGATAGTTTATAAAAATCACTTAAAATTAATTTTAAAAGGTAAGTATTTCACAATATATTTAATTGTAAGATAGTAGACAAAAATCACTCAAATTAGAATATTTTATATAAATGAGGATAATATTAATTGAACTAAAGTAACATATTTAGACAAAAGTGAGATAAATTAATATAAGATCTAAAAATTGCATGCAAATAAGAATTCTTTTATATGTGTGAAACAAATTTGAGAAAACAAATCCTAAATAGTTTACGATTGGGACATTTGGGATTTGAGATTTACAATGACAAAATATCTAACATATATATAAGCTTATATATGTTAACCTGAAACTATCGTAGAACAACCTAGGTTAACTACAATATATATTGAGGGATATGATAATAGGTTTTAGGCACATGCCAAACATTCAACATTTACTATTAGAGTTTAGCATCTAACTTATATGAATTAGGCCCTAGGGTTTAATTTAAGTTTAGAGTTTTAGATTCTAAGAGTTACTATATACTTAGGTTGAACCTAAACCCTAGACCTTAAAATATATATCTTCGGCTAGACTCCGTCACCCTAGGATATAGTTAATTAACCCGATTATCCCATAAGAATGATCCGGGTTAGCATACTAGGATAACTTGTGTTATTCCTTCAAATTTTGCTAGTCATGTCACTTGATTAGCACAGTTGTACTTGTGCCTTACCAAATCATGTAATGCTTGACCCTTGAATGTTTAACCGTAAACCTTAAAACTTGATACTTGAAAATCGGCCCTAAACCCTCACCCTCGTTCAATATAAGTTTTTGTAACCAAGAGGTTAGAGTTTACGTTTAGGATTTAACATCTAAGTTGAACCCAAAATTCATATCTTAAATCTCAAATGTTAAAACCTTCAACCCTGAACTATGAAAGATGGATACTCTAAAACGTTAAATTGTAATTCTAAAATGCAAGTTTGGGGAATCCTAATTGACCATTTTAAAGAACCATAACATCCACCCGTAACCTATACTCCAAATTCCAAATCGTAAATCATAAAAGCGAAATCTCAAACCCTATACTTTAATGATAAATCCCAACCCTAAACCCCAATCCCCAAATTATAATCTAAGTTTTTGGGCTGCAAGGTTAAGTTTCATCAAACGTAAAGCCTAATCACTTGTGTGTGTAACAATAACAACTCCTCCAGAGCGGATCCTACTAGGATGAGATTTGGGGAGATATAGATGTAAGCAGTCTTATCATTGTATGTGTGTGTGTGTGTATATATATATATATATATATAACCTGAAAACCTATACGGGATAACCTAGATTTACTCAATCAAATATTTTGGGATATGATAATATATTGTTATACACATTATATTGAGAAAATCAGTCACACATAACGTTTACCCTAAATCTTTATTATCATTTAGGTTTGAGAATAACTAAACCCTTGAGCCTAAAAACCTTGAGCATATTTTACAGATTAGGGTTCAAGGTCTAGGGTTAGAGTTGGTAAGGCTATTAGTTGGGGTTTCGATTTTGCGGTTTATGGTTCGGGATAGCTTGAAAGTATAATTTTTTTAAAAATAGTCAATTAAAGTTCCCTGATACTTGTCTTTTAAAATTATAGTTTAAAGTTTTAAAGAATAGGGTTCCACTTTAGGAGTTTGGGCTCAACTTAAACCCTAAACTAACCCTAAATGTTAAATCCTAACTCCAACCCTTATATAATGGAAGCTTATATATTTGGAGGAATAGCCCAGGTTGTCCTAACATGCTAGCCCAGGTTGTCCTTGCAGTGAACCCCGGGTTAATCATATGTTAAGTTGACATGAAGCCTAGCATGACATATATATTAATGAGTAAGCTTTCGTCATTTAGGGTCAGTGGTTAAGGTTTAGGTTTCATGGTACGCATAAGAATTTCATATTTTTGAAGGCAAATGACTACACACACACACACACACACTGTGTGTGTGTGTGCGGAAAATAATAATAGAGATAAGATTTCATATATTTAATTAATAAGATAAGACTAAAAAAGTTAAAAATTTTCTATTTGCAATGACAGAAAATAGAAAGGAAGTTTGTATTCAAAATTTTTTTAAAAAAATTAATTAAAAAATAAGATGAATTATTGTAGACTTTACAATCAGCAATCTAAATTGACTTCTCCTGTATAACAATTGACTATTAGTATAAAAGTAACATTTGTTACTAAATATCAATGACTCTAAATTACTAACGATACTAAATATTCATGCTTGAAATATAATTTACCACTAATGCATGCTTTAATTTTTTAAATTTAAACTTCAAAAAGAGTACATGACATCAGTGATTTAAAAAAAAAAAAAAACCTTGCAACCTCTATTTTCAATAAAGCCCGTAACATTGATGTCCAAAAAAAATTATTCCACTGAAAACCTATCTAGCTAAGTTTCAAATTAGCTTCCAAATAAATTTCTTTAAAATGAATAGAAAATTAAGAGAAGAATATGGAAAAATAGGGGAATTGCGGGGCTATTTTTTGGGTAAAATGGGAAGAAAAGGGTAACATAACGGTTGTCAGAGAAAGAAAAAACGTCGGTGACCAGGAAAAGTATCCGATCACAGGCGCTTCATGGTCACGTGGCCGACAGAAACAACATCAAAGAACAAGAAAAGCACTGATTTGAAAAGCGTTATTCAAAGCAAATTTCGCCATTTATTTGGTTATTCTGTACCCTAAGACATGTTTTATTAATTAATAAAAATAGCATGCCAAAGTAGAACTGGGGATGATCCAAGGCTCTACTCGCGAGTATCAAAACGCCCACTGTTTACTATACACATATTTGTTCAATATTGGTGGGCAGGTGTCAAGTTCTGTTGACCGTAGAGATAAGCCTTTTAAAGCTGAATTTGAGCATAACAAGTTTGATAGCGGAAAAGCGCAGTCGATATACCAAGAAGAATCAAAATATAAAAAAGCATTTCAAACCATATACATCAAGTATAGTATTTAGAGTTATCAAAGAGGTCCGTATAGATTGAGTTCATGCTCATATCAAATTTAAATGAGTTAAAAAATTTTTAATTTGAGCCTAATTCGTTTATTAAATGGGCTAAAAACTTTGATATATACATGTTTATTTTTTAAATAGTTGACCTAAAATTTACCCATTAATGCATTTAATACAAACATATCAAATTTAGATTATCTAGTTATTTGTTTATCTGCTTAATATTTCAACTAAAATATGATAATTGAGCATTATAATTCAATCTTATGGGTTCAATATATCATCATATGTAACCATTGCGTATGATTCACAAGAACAAAATTTCAAAACACAGATCGACTTGATTAAATCAATGTTTTCACAATTTCTCCCAAAGCATACACGTAATTGAGTAAACAGGCCAACCTATTTAACCAATTTAACTAAACAGGTTAAATAGATATTTTTTCGTATCAAAATTATAAATCAACCTAACCTAATTAATCAAACTTGCTATATATGTCAACCCATTTAATTAAACATGCTGAAAATCTTTACTTAAATCTACTCCCGATTAATAATAGGTTAATTTTAACAACCCTAAATTATTAATATTACATAGATACTTGCCCACCAACATTGAACAAGTCATCCTATTTAGTAAGACTAAGGAGTCGTCATCCTTGAAGGAGGAGGCTTTCACAATTCCAATTTTGAGAAGCCACCCAGCTGGCATTTATTGACTGCTCATGCCCACTATCACAAATTTACAAAAGTCAGCCTGTACGTTATGGATATTTTTTAGTATATAAAGAGAACAAGTGAGTGTGGAAATGAGCAACTTAATCCGGTCAGTCGAGCAATAAGAGAGAGAGAGAGAGCGAGAGCGAGATCAGAGAGGAGAGAATATGGCACCCACAACAGCCACTGTAACACCCACATCACAAGCCCACGAAAAGACACTGGGTGAGCGATACGTAGTGCACAAGAAGGACCGGGCTAAGGTGGGTCACAAGGACTTCAGCGACGATATTCCGGTAATATCGCTGGCCGGCATCGACGAGGACTATCCTGGTGGCCGGAGAGAAGAGATATTGAAGAAGACTGTGTCGGCATGTGAGGAGTGGGGGGTTTTCCAAGTGGTCGATCATGGGATCCGCGATGAGCTTTTCACCCAGATGTTTGAATTGAGCAGGCAGTTCTTTGCTTTGCCTGATGAGTATAAGCTTCGTTATAAGATGACGCAGGGAAAGAAGGGTGGTTTCACCGTCTCCAGTCACTTCCCAGTAAAGTCTTAGTTCTTTTGAATAAATAAAATAGCACTTATTATCATATTTGTTATCATTTTCGTAATTATACAACGATAAATAATCTTGTCCTTGCCATATACATTCCTCATGAAACTCCGCCTCTAAAAATATGTCATTTCTGTGTTGAACTATATAGGACGAGGCAGTGGCAAACTGGCGGGAATTAATGCTATTCATGGAGCGGCCAATCCAAGGACGGGACTACTCGCAATGGCCGGACAAGCCCGAAGGCTGGCGGCCGATAATAGATGAATACGGAATGAAACTAGCGGAGGTGTCTGGTAAGCTATACGAGCTACTCTCAGAGGGCCTATGCCTGGAGAGAGATGCCCTTACAAAAACTTTGGGCGAGATCCACGGGCATTTGGTGGTTAATCACTACCCAAAATGCCCACAACCTGACCTAGCTGTAGGGCTCAAACGCCACACAGACCCGAGCTCCATGACTATGCTCCTTCAGGACCAGGTTGGTGGCCTGCAGGCAACCAAAGATGATGCCAAGACTTGGGTCACTGTCCGCCCCATCAAGAATGCCTTGGTTGTCAACCTTGGTGACCACCTTTATGTAAGCTCCTTCTCTTTTGCTCGTTACCGATTTTAAGTTATTTATCATTGCTTTGTTCTGGATGGATGATTGGTAAGACTATTCATAATTTCAACACTACTTGGTATGGTCGAATCTAGGGGTGTTTAGAAAATCTGAAATGTTAAACTGAAATGTGAATTGGTTAAACTGAACTGGTTTTAATATCCAGCTAATTATCAAATTGAAAAATGACATTTAATCATATTTCACATTGTCGGAATGTAGTACATGAGCAATGGACGGTACAAGAGGGCAGACCATCAAGCAATTGTGAACGGAGAGCAGAATCGGATGTCAATAGCTTTGTTCTTTCACGGGGAGAATGATGCTAAAGTCTACCCGCTCAACATAAAGGATGGACAGAAGTCCTTGTTGGAGGAACCAATCACATATGCTGAGATGAGAAAAAGGCACAACACTTTGTACTTAGAACGTATAAAGATCGCGAAATTGGCGGAGACCGAAAACTGGTCTCAGGAAGAGCTTGATCGCAAACTCAAGGAGCTTGAGCAGTGAAGCAATGCCTAATTAAGCTCACCTTCTTGAATAAGATACAAGACAATTTCATAGATTTCACTAAGAATAAAGATAATCTTTATAATTGTCAACTTTCATTGTTTGTTTGGTTTCAATTAAGGATTTGGATGAAAAGAAGAGCAATTGTTGTATCATACAACTGATTATATCAGAAGCAAATGTACAATCGGATATGGATTCATGACTAAGAGTATTATATATGTATCTCACTAAAATATGTTGATTCATACCTAGTTCTGCTAAATCAAAATAGTGTACAGCTTACTAAAACATATTAATAAGCGGAGATACATTTTTAGTGAGCTAATAGAGACTTTTAGTGAGTAGACATGCCCAAACGACACATTTTATATGCTCGAGTTTCTCTCAGTAAAAACACTATATAACTTGTTAAAATATGTTATTATGCAAAAAAATATATATAGAGGCTCAAGTTGTAGAGAAGCAGTTGTACAACCGGATTTCGACCCACTAAAAGTATTATATAGCTTGTGATCACGTTTGGAGTGAGCTTTTGATGGTGACTCCGATGTTCTCTGTTTCTGTGTAGTTAGTTAGCATTGATTTTAATGTTAACTCTGGCTATATGGCATCCCTGCTGTCTGATTACAGGATTCACACACCATTGAATATGGTTCTAAAAATAGCAGGGATACATTCACACAGAATATCGCTTAGGTCTGTTTGGTAGATAGGAATTAGGATGAGGAGAAGCATATCCATACCCCAAGACCCTCATCTAAGTGGGGTGTTGTTAATTAGCGAGTACCAAAGAGGCTTAATGTTCCATTGATGCTCACGGCAATGCTATACATAAATACATACACAGGAGAATTCCACTAGCCTTAGAATCCCAGCTTCGCTCTATCTTTTGGAAAATACATATCATATATGATCTTCTTTCCTAATCAAATACAAAGATAATACAAAGATACGTGTCATAAAATATGATTTCCATATCACTCTCCCTCAATTTGGAGCGTGAGGATTAACGATGCCTAACTTGAACTGTAGAAAGGTAAACTGCTGCTTGCCAACAGCCTTCATAAAGATATCTGCAAGTTGAAGTTTGGAGGGGAGATAATTGGTGACCAGTTCTCCAGACAGGAGTCGTTACCGAACAAAGTGACAATCGATCTCAATATGCTTAGTTCTTTCATGGAGGACAAGATTCTTCGCAATATGAAGGGCGGCTTGATTATCACAAAAAAGTTGCATAGGTAGCTTCACAAATACTCGGGGAGAGGCAAGAAATGAACATAACCAAATAAGTTCACTAGTGGTAGCTGTCATAGCTCGATATTCAGCTTATGCAGATGAACACGAGACGGTAGTCTGTTTCCTAGTCTTGCAAGAAATCGGGGGATCTTCCCAGTGTAACAAAATAGCCTGTGAGAGACCGTCTAGAAATAGAAAAGGCTCCCCAATCTGAAGTACTGTATGCTGTAAGGTGTAGTTTGGAATCACTCCTCATAAGTAACCCTTGCCCGGGATTACCTTTCAAATAACGCAGCACGCGCCGAGCAGTCGCCATATGCTCCTCCTTAGGGTTTTGCATAAATTGTGACAAGGTATGGACTGAATAGCTCAACTCAGGGTGAGTGAGAGTCAGGTAAATAAGACGGCCCACGAGTCGTCTATATTGGGATGGATCCACCAGAGCATTGCCAGTAGCAAGCCCTAATATGTGATTAGTTTCCATAGGAAAGTCGGCAGGCTTAACGCCAAGTAAAGCACACTCATCAATAATCTCGAGAGCATATTTCCGTTGCGACAAAAACAACTCTTGTGAACTGTGAGCGACCTCGATCCCCAGGAAGTAATTAAGAGGGCCCAAATCTTTAATGCGAAAACAATTATGCAAATAACCCTTTAAAGCTGAGCAAGTAGTGCTATCAGCGCCTGTGAGAACTAAATCATCCACACAAATCAATAACGCCGTGAATTTGCGATCCTTGTGATAGGTGAACAAAGAATAATCAGCATGTGACCTAACAAATCCGTATTCAAGAAGCTTGGAAGAAAGTTTGGCAAACTATTGCCGAGGACCTTGTTTCAATCCATATAATGATTTTTGAAGTTTACACACCATACTAGAATTTGGAGCCTTAAACCCAGGGGGTAAAGTCATGTATACCTCTTTGTCCAAGTCGCCATGCAGGAAAGCATTGTAAACATCCATTTGATGGAGTTCCTATCCTCTAGCAGCTACTACAGCAAGAAAACACTGCACACTGGTCATTGTAGCAACATAAGCGAATGTTTCATTGAAGTTAAAGTCCTCTATTTGTTTGTCACCTCGGATCATGAGACGGGCCTTGTAGTGCTCTATGCTGCCATCAGCATTATATTTCATTTTGTAGATCCATTTGCAATTGATAGGCTTGCGGCCAAGTGGCAAATCAACAAAAACCCAACTATTATTTAATTCCAAGACTTCAATCTCCTTTGCCATGGATGTTCTCCAATTTGCATCCCTAACGACGTTATGATTAAACCTAGACTTCACAACCTTGGTTATAGTAGATAAATAGCATTTATGGGAATCCAAAAATTTATTGTAGGTAACATAATTAGCAATGGGGTAAGGCTTACCTGAAGAAGCTGTTTGAAGTGTGTGAGCAGTAGGAGAGGGATCTTTGCTGATGGTGGTGAAGCATATGTAGTCCTGAAGGTGGCTCGGGGCCTTTTGGATTCGTTTGCGGCTTACAGGCTCATGCATTGTGGATGGCCCAGGTACTGCATCGCCATCCTGCCTGACGTCAGGTCCGTGGGTAGCAGGGGCTGTAGACTGTGGATCTGGGCTGAACGTCAGCCCAACGGGATCAAGCCCGCGTGCGGAAGTGCTGCCAAGGCATTCATGCACTGGGCTGGCATTTGGAACTGGCCCAGCGCTGCTGTGTTGGTGATCTGGCCCATCCGTAGGGGGCTGCTATGGATCTGGGCCACCGTTTTGAGCTGGACTAGGGCTGCCGTGAGTCACACACTAAGCAGGAACATCATGGTCATCATACACACATTTCAGTTGCAGGCTGGACCACTCGTTAAGGTCATGAGACCTAGAGACTGTAGGAAAGGGAAAGACATCTTCAAAAAATATGACATCTCAACTCACCGTAATAGTTCCTATGTCCCAATCATACACTTTCTTCCCTTTACTATGTGGATATTCCTGCAAAAATGCAACGACGACTTTGGGCCCCAAATTTATCCTTTCTCATTTGATGATTATAAATGTAACACAAGCACCCAAAAACCTTATGATGGTCATAAGAAGGTTTAGCACCAAAGAAAATCCCATAGGGGGTTTTCCCACCCAAAATAAAAGAGGGCGTCCAATTTATCAAATAGGCGGTGGTGAGAACACATTCGTACCAAAATCTTAAAGGGAGCTTAGCCTGAAACCGTAATGCTCTAGCAACATTCAAAATATGTCAATGTTTTTGTTCAACCCTTACATTGTGCTGAGATATTTCTACACGACTAGTCTGATGTATAATTCTGTTTTTCCCATATAAATTTTCTCATTGGTCGGGAAGTAAATATCACTTCTAATAACTTTTACCTTTGCCCCAAATTGTGTGTTAACCATTATACAAAAATCCTTAACTAATTGTGAAGCTTCACTTTTCTCCTGCATCAAACAAGTCCATATGTTAGGCGATAATTTGTCACATTTTACATACCCTTTTCACCTAATCTGAGCTC
>NCQT01149954.1:1029-12779 GCA_002740465.1 Stenocereus thurberi | reverse complement strand
CACACACACACACATATAAAAGGGGAGATGGTAGACGCAAGAGACTCAAAGAATCAAAACGTACCCATCAAAAAACCATCATGGAGGGTGGCGCGTATGGGTCACGCACCACTGACAAATGTAATTTTTGTCTGCCTTCTTCCTCTACCATCCCCCGGGCACACCGATCTAAGTCATGCTGAGAAGAAAATGTCAAATCGACGCCAAAAAGGGGCACGTGTGTGATCCCTCGCCACCTGTGGGGTGGTGTGTGTGGCATCCCAAATGGCATCATCCGACTCCCTTATCAGTGGCAGGGACGCGTGCTGATCATGTGGGTGTTTTAGGATGGCAATTCGGCAACCATGGCTACCCAGAGTACAGAAAAGGACATGGCAGAGGGCCGAGATGGGGAGGTCTCGGTTGAGCTTGTAACTAAGATGCGAATTCCTTAGTGAGGGACCGAGAGGTCTCAGGGAAACAAGGCATTCAACTAGGGAGAGAGAGAGAGTCTTAGAAGATTGAAATTGAGAGACTGTGAAGTGAGGCTCTCGAACCTTTGAGGTTATTCAAAGGAGGTGGGGGGTTCTCGGGTGCATATACCATGGCTTTTTAAATTTTTTTTTCCCGGATTCAAATATGGCATGTTGAATTATGATTACGTACAAGTTCGTATATTATGAAACATGTAATTAGTTCATTTGTCAAATTAAAACTTTTTCGAATTTGTTTCAATTTAAAATACATGTATTAAAAAAAATAATATGTTTAATATAAAAATGTCAATTATTACATGCTCATTTGTCATATAAATTCGTTATATGAAACAACCTGAAATTATAAAATCTCATGTTAAATGATTCATAACTAATCATTTGGATTGAAGTTATACGCATTTGTTTCGTATTACAAGTGATATTATATAAATAAGTTATATAATATTGTGTTCGAAATTTTTTATTTATTACATGAATAAGTTTAATATTATGTTATATTGTACATAATATTCTATTTATATTGACATTATATGAATTCGTTTCATGTAACTTAAAATGCAAAATGTTATTTCAATGATCCTCATGCCATTATTAGATACATATGGTATGTAATTATTTCATAAATCCATTTCATGAAATTTAAGTTCGCAATATTATATGAATACGTTTTATTAATAATTTGCAAGTAATATTTCAATATGTCTCAAATAATTCCTAATGTTGCATGAATGTGTTTTATTCCATTGTGCAATTAAGCAACCATTATGAACTCTTTCTGTAAATGTGTTGGTAATTATATAAATTTGTTTTATATAATTATTTGCAGGTGTTGCGGATACATTGTGTAAATATGTATTATATAATGTTTAGTTACATGGATATGTTTCATGCTAATTATCAGTGATGATATTATAAATATATTTTATATAGATACAAAATTACATGAGATACTATGAATTTGCTAAATTGTTTTAGCATTTTTCCTTGCCCAAAGTAATTTTATGAATTCGTTTCATGAAACTTAAACTAACAATATTAGGAATGCATTTTATAACTTACGAGGGACATTTAAATATGTTTCATGTTATGATAATTTTATAAGTGTGCTTTATATAATGTCATTTGGGCCTATATGAACTCTATTTTTGCAACATGTTACAATTCGAATATGTTTTGTAATATCATTTCATTTTATTATATAAATACGTTTTATATAATAATATGAATTTTCTAGTAGATATGTCATTAAATAGAGTTTTGAATGACATGTTTATAATGATATAAAATTGTTTTATATAACATAACCTCATATAAATTTATTTTTACATTATTAAGTTGAACATCTTTGTGATATTTCTAAAGTGTTAATTAGTTTAACAATACTGTTCTCCATAAATTTTTTTTATGGAAAAATATGATAATTAAATTATAAAAGCTTCTAATTTGTGCCTACATGTTATGATTATGAGCTTAACAAAATTTTCAATCACATGGCATAAATGATGGAGATTTTGATAATTTGATTATTCGAAAATATGCCTAATGTCCATTTTTTTAGGTATATACTTCTAGACATGGCAATTAAAATATTGTTGGTTATTAGCTTACCAATGTAAAGCCTGATAGCACTAACTATGACACAAAGTGTCAGAACCATTCAGTTTCTTCTAAAGGAGCGTAAAGTGTTAGAATACTTGACAACTTCTAGGTCTCCAAGAATGGCAAAGATGGTACTACTAGTGAGTAGTATTGAGAGAACCTAAGGCAATACCAAAAATGGTTCGCTAATGAATTAATCAGCATGTTACACTATGTTATATTACATCAATAACGATTTGGTGGGGGAATCTGAAAGCTATTCCACTACTAAGTGCATGTGCAATTAGCTTAGCATCAAGTTCGACTAGATTCATTTTCCCTTGAAGCTCCAAACCTGAGAGTGGTATTACTAAAAGGAAAAAGGCTAAGGGAAATAGAGAGACAAATATAGCGTATGTGAAGTTCTATAACTATGAAATTAGAGACCCTGCGCTCAGGATTGTCCTGAGCCGATTGAAGTACCTTCTTTCACAGTTGCTCCTGAATAATATGTGTCCCCCCAAGCATCAGTTGCCAACTATGAACCATAGTGGACTGTAAACACTGGAGCAACCAAGCACATAGTTTAGGATCGAGTTGATTTTGTGAATTTTTATCGCTACCCGATGGGTTCACAAATTTGCGTGTTAGGTAACAACGACGAAAAATATGTCCTTCAATTAAGGACATATCATCGGAAACTCCATGAAGGGACTACATTTCTTCTTCATAGTGCTCTTTCTGCACCTGAGGTGCGACATTCCCTTGTGTCTTTTATTTTTGAGTTCTCTTTGATTTTCGTCTAGATGTCTTCGATATCGCATACCGTGAAAATTTGTTTGATCATGTCACATTGAAAGGTGTTTACGATGTATTGGATGAAATAGAACATCTTCCATGTTTGCCTCATTTTGGACTCTGTTTTGAGGCATGCTCAGCAAACTAACTAAATATAGTCTGTTAAGATAAGCTCATTAGGGTGAAGTTGTCTGTGTGTAAGTCAAGTTAAGTTAGCAAAGCAATCATAAAGTCTTTTAGTAAGGCTTTAAGGGCATCAAATCCCTTAGAGTTCATTCACACCAGACATGTGCGGGCCCATAAATGTGAAAGCACATCATGAGGTGATATATTATTCGTGATATAGGTATCTATACCTATTATCTCACCGTTATGAGGTACTTGATTTGTTCACCCAGCTTGTAGCAGTAGTAGGACTCAATTGGATTGAAGTATTAGAACTCTTCTTCTTTAAATGAATTCCCCCAATGTTATTTTTCTTGAGGATGAGTTTCCAAGCATTTGGTGAGATACCTGAAATTGTATGAGTTACAACCACCTCTCAATGAAGGGGAGGATATGAATTCTTACTAATTCATTGAGGATGGTACACCTTTTCTTATTTGATAGGAATGGTGAAGGTTTGTCTGTTAAGGAGAATGAGATTTGTTCTCAATCTCCAAATGTCGAGGAGAGCCTGCCTAAGAATGAGGTTTCCACTCCTGAATGTGCAATTAGTCCATACATTCAAGCTCCCGCCTCCAATGGATAGTGGGAGTAATTCTCTCCGTGCTCAAGGTCCCATACCTCTTAGAGAAAGGGGAGAAATTGCTGATCTCATACCTCTCAGAGAAAGGGGGAGAGATTCCCCACCCAGGCAGATAAATAATAAAGATCGGAGGATTTGAAGGAATGGGCAAGGAAAAATTCCTTGACGATATTTATAAGTTGAAGAGGAAATATTCCTACGCACTTCCTTGAAAGTTAAGGAACCTACTTCTTATCAAGAGGTGATTGATTCATAAACCACAACGAGTGGATGGATACCATGAGGGATGAGATGGGCTCAATGATAAAAAAAAACGTTTGAGAACTCGTTGGACCTCCACCCCGACGCAAGTCTATCTAAAATAAACGGGCTTTCAAGATAAAACTGTGGGTAGATGGTTTGATCAAGAAGTTCAGGCCCAACTACTCCTAACCTTGGTTGCCCATTTAGACTTTGAGTTGGTCCAAATAGATGCAAAGACTGCTTTCCTCAATATTAACCTTGAGGAAGAGATTTATATGGACCAACGCATTAGTTTTATATTAAAGGGACAAGAAGACAAGGTGTGTTGTCTTAAAAGGTCCATATATGATCTTAACTAGTCTTCCAAATCTTGGTGCTTTATATTCCATGAAGTCATAACTTAGTTTGGCTTATCTATGGTTTCAAAAGACCATCATGTGTATGTGAAGATATCGACATGGGGGATTATGTTTCTTACCTTATATGTTGATGACATGCTATTGCATGGGAACAACTTGGAGATGATCGAAGCTACTTAAAAGTAGTTGTCCTATGCCTTTGAGATGCAGGACATGGATGAAGCTAGGTATGTCCTAGTAGTGAAAATAGTTTAAAAGCCATCTCAAGATGCATACATAAAAAAAGGTCTTGGAATGATTTTGGATGTATAATTACAAACCTATAGATACTCCAATTGAGAAGGGTTAAACCTTGAGTCTGGATCAAGGCTCTAAAACAGATGATGAAATGGAGATAATGAACAATGTCTCCTATGCATATAGGAAGCTTGATGTAGGTCATGTTGATTGGTAGGTCCTTATCGAAGTAGCCTAGGACTTGTTGATTGGTGAGCCCTTAAGAGAATCAAGCACTACTTTCCTGGTGTTGCTGACTTAATCTTTTGCTATCAAGAAGGAGACCTTAAGCTGAGAGGATACTCAAATGTTAATTGGGGTGGTGATAAGGATTAGTTTAGGTCAACCTCAGGATATGTCTTCACCCTGGGTGGGAGAGCCATGTTATAGTGCAATAAGAAGCAAAACTGCACAACAATGTTAGCTATGGAGGCAGATTAGAGACAAAAAAGCATTGCCATTAGGTATATATGCACCAACAAGGAAATCTATTTCTAGTGATGCGTTCAAAACTCATTTGTTGAGTCTAGGAATTCATAAGGTTTAGTACTGGGATGTGTCTTGTTATGTGATGGACATATTTCTTTTGTAAATAAACAAAATGTTCATGATTTATTTTTTGCATGTTAGATATATTGAAATGTCACAGGCTTCTGATTGACATAGTCACACAAGCAATCGCCCTAACAATTGAGTAGCGAGCAGGATAAGACTAAATCATATTGGCACTAGGTGTGCAATATTGATTACTCACACTAGAAGTGCATGAGTAAAATAAATATAGTCGCCTTAGTAAGTCTGAGACAAGACTCAAAGTAGTCGAATATAAATTGCATTTCATATTGAAACCTTAAAAGTCGAATCTTGAGTGTCAATATTAACATTCAGCATGTTGATCTAGTGGCTTATGTTGGATTTTTGGGTGAAAATTTAGACTAGCGATTCGCATGGCATATAAAGTGACGTGTCCAGCTGAGTGGGAGTTATGCCATGACACACATTTCATACTATGTATACTTGTAAGACGACTCATACATGGAGTGATAATTAACTTCCCTATCTCTTGTCATTGTGTGACCCTATGGACGATGGCCCTTCAACTTAAAGATGTGATACGAAGTCGAAGTTTGATGATGCTACCTTAATGTGTTTTTTAAGGGCCATGATGCAAACGGTTCAACAAGAACACATTATAAAAGCAGTTAAGTTAGGATGAAATTTCATGAGTGTTTAAGGAAAAATCTATCCATCATCACCATATTGGCCCGGACGATTATATTGAGTATATAATCATATGATATATTATATGGCATAGAGGGACTATGCATGCCACTGGAAATATTGAGGATGATTTGGGGTATCGTATATTGTGAAAGTGTTATGTTAATTAGATGGTGATTTAATATAACGCTATTGGTTACTTTCTTGCCGCATGCACCATTCCTAGTATGAGGCATGTAGAGATTAGTTGGGAGAGAAAACTGTAACTTATGGTTTATGGTACCGAGTGGTAGCTGTTGACCAAAGTAACGATTACATTAATTGTCCTTTGATTGGGCAATTACAAAATGGGTAATTGCATACTAATCATACCAATTAAACCCTTATTTGCAGTTTCAGCTAAGTGTTATAAATAAGAGGTTTAGTGGCTAATTCGGGGTGGTGATAGAAACCAAAAATAAACAGCATCCTTGATTCTCTCTTACCTCCCCTCACGATAACCTCATCATCGTTTGGGGTTCAAGTTTGGGGCATGACAACTACGGTGACTCTAGTAGTTACCGTCAATTCTGATCCAACTACTTGTGGCTGATTTCCGAGCAATCAGGTCACTCGCTTCCGTATCGCTAAGGTATGTCCTAATTATCCAACACCCTATATGATTTCTCATACTCCTTCCAATCGTTTGTCTTGCTTTATGCGTTCAACCAAACCATACGTGTGAGTCACTGCCCAAGTTTGTGTCTCTCGCAATTAGCTCCGGCATTGGAAGAGTAAAAGACATGATATTAGTCAAATGGTAGGTTGGTTGTGCTATCAGACGACGGCCAAGCAGCGTGTAACTATATGAGTATTCACATTGTTCAATATTCGCAATTTATCTGTCACACAGTCCCCACTACCCCCCCCAAAAATCCCTTTTTATGTGAGTTTCCGTTTCTATACGATTAAGTTTTAATTAATTGTAAAAAGCTCCCACGAAATATTTTAATCACCTTCATCACCCATATTCTCTTTTATTATTTCCGTTTAATTATATATTTTAGCAATTCCTATGTGAGGCGTTCTAAAGATTTCTGAAAAAGTCCCCCCCAAAAAGACTTTCTCTGATTGTTCCTTTTATGATGATAGAGCTACTTTCTCTGATTGTTCCTGTTTTAACTTGGTTTTACTTTTTTTCTTTTGCATGGATAAGCATATTCAATTAATTGAGCCCCTATCTCGTGTGTCACTAATGTGCCACAGTTAGCATGGAATGCAAACTATCAAAGCTCAGTTACCCAGGTCCACCATCCACATAACACACAAGAATTATCATAAAGAACCAACATATGTTTCACCCCAAGATCGAATCTAAGAGGAAGATGTGGAAGGTGGAATCCTTGCCATCAAGTAAGGACGTATTCGACGATGTTGGTTTTTACATAATGGCATATGTATTGTGACTTTTTTTTCCATATTTTGTATAACAATAAGTGGATGTTATTAGCATCTTCTCCTCTCCTACCATTTCTTACATTAAGTATCGTTTATTTATGATAAGAGTCTACAATCCATTTAGTTAGAGAAAGGAAGAACCAGAGAGAGAAATGAATATTGATATTTTTTGTTATTGTTTATCATCTGGCTACAATTCCTTAGCATATATACAAGAGAACAGAAGGATGCAGCTATAGATAGATAAAATATCTACAACTAACTCTTAGCTATATATTTCTTCCCAGGGCTGACGTGGATAACCAACTAAACTCTTCTACAACTAATTAATCCTCCTTTACATACCCCCCTTAAGGTGGAATTAGGGGAGAATCCATCAATCCTAACCTTGAACACAAGTAATTATGCTGTAGTTCTCCAAGAGGCTTGGTCAGGAGGTCTGCAAGCTGCTCTTAGGGACATGAGAAGTCTTGAGAAAGCCTTCCATGACCTTGTCTCGTGTGTAATGGCAATCTATCCGCAAGTGCTTTCTCCTTTCATGAAAGACGGTGTTAGCTACAATGTGCATGGTAGCCTTATGATCACAATGCAACTCAATGGGCAATTGTGGATCAAGACGGAGGCCCTCCATAAGATGAGACAACCACTCCAACTCAGAGGTAGTTGCTGACATGCTGTGATATTCAACCTCTGTAGATGATTTTGCAACTGTCTTCTGCTTCTTAGTTTTCCAAGATACCAATGATGAACCCAGAAAGACACAGAGCCCTGTAAGAGACCTTGCTGAGTCCTTGCATGTTCCCCAATCAGCATCACAAAAGGCTCTTAGCTTCAAATTTTTATTCCTTGGATAAAATAGTCCCTTGTTGACAGTGCCCTTTAAGTACCTTAAAACATGCATGGCTGCCTGGTAATGAGGCTGCCTAGGTTGTTGTAGGCATTGGCTTAGATGCTGCACTGAGTAGGATATGTCAGGTCTGGTTAGGGCGAGATATAAGAGCCTGCCAATTAGGCTTCTAAACTGTCCAGGGTCATCCATAATTTCCCTTGTCTCTACTGACAAATTAAGGCCTTTGGGTAGTGGAAACTTGGCAGGTTTTGCTCCAGTTATGCCAGCATTAGACAAGATGTCATGTATGTACTTTCTCTGATTGAGTATGATGCCATGACTTGATCTAGCAAGTTTAATGCCCAGAAAATAATGGGCCAAGCCCAGATTCTTGATAGGGAAGGCAGCATGTAGGTCTCTCTTAAGAAGGGTAATACTGTGAATGTGATCTCCTGTTATCAATAAATCATCAACATAAACAAGGACAAATGTGTGCTTGCCTTGAGCTTGTTTGGTGAATAGAGAGTAATTATTTTTGGATTGGGTGAAGCCCTTTGTAAGCAAAAACTTGGTTAACTCAATGTTCAATTGCCTAGATGCCTATTTCAGTCCATACCAGGACCTTTGCAATTGGCAAACCTGGCCTGGAAGAGCTTTAAAATAGCCTTGTGGAGGCTGCATATATACTTCCTCCTCTATAAACCCATCTAAGAAGGCATTATTAATGTCCAACTGATACAAATCCTAATCTTTAGCTGTTGCCAGAGCTATGAACATCCTGACAGTAGTAAGTTTAGCAACTGGACTGAATGTGTGCTTATAGTCCTTGTCCTTGACTTATTCAAAACCCTTGATCACAAGCCTAGCTTTGTGTCTTTCAATGCTTCCATCAGGCCTAAACTTGGTCTTGTAAACCCACTTAGAGGTTAAAGTCTTCTTTCTAGGTGGCAATGTGGTCAATTACTTTATATTATTTTGCTCAAGAGTAGCAAGCTCTATCTCCATTGCTTTTACCCATTCTAGACACAGTTTTGCTTATGCATAGCTAGTGGGCTCTGGACTTTGTAGAATTTTTGTAAGAGAAGCAACATAAGAAGGGGAAAAATGTGCCAAATTTGCATAAGAAAACAAAGGGTATGATGTAGTTGTAAAGCTATAGGAGGTAGAAGGTTCAACAGAAGGTGGGACAGCTGTTTGCTTATTTGTGAGTTGTGGACATACAAAGTCTTTCATCCATGCTGGGGGTACTTTAGCTCTCTGAGACTTTCTGAGAGGTGGCTCTTGCAGACATGAAGAAGTTATAGAGGGGGTGACTGAGTTAAACTGGTAAGGGAATTAGGAGATTGGGAAAGAGAAGGTGGTGTTGAGTCAAGGGACATAGAAGGATGTGGGTCTGGGATAATAGATGGTGAAGCGACTAAGACTTCATGTATGTGCAGAGCAGAATCAGTATTAGAAGTAGATGGGGATATAGGATTGGAAGGGTTGGAGATGTTGTGTTTGTAAATGTGAGGTTTAGATGCAGCATAAAAGAAGAGCTCACAAGATGGGAGAAAATGGACTTGTTGTCCCAATTTAAAAGTTGCAGTGTGGTCCTTTTCAAAAGGGAAAATTGTTTCTGAAAAAACAACATCTGTACTATGAAAGACCTTTTTGGTTGTTAAATCATAAAGTTTATAACCCTTCAAACCAAAGGTATACCCAAGTAAAATACATCTTTTTGCTTTGGACTCAAATTTATCTGAAATCCCTATGTTTGCTGCAAAACGTAAGCACCCAATGACTCTCAGGTCTTGATAATTTGGTGGTGTATCAAACAATTTTTCAAATGGACTCTTCCATTTAAAATTTTCCATTGGTAAAAGATTAATGAGGTGTGCGGCTGAGAGTATGCATTCACCCCAAAAATGTTTAGGAAGACCTGCTTGAAACCTAATGGCTCTTGCAGTTTCCAAGAGATGTCTATATTTTCTCTCAGCTACTATATTTTGCTGTGGTGTTTTGGCAATTGACTTTTGGTGTAAAATGCCTTTTGCAGCAAAAAATTCATGGCAAAAACTGTTGATAAACTCAGTCCCATTGTCACTTCTAATTAACTGTATTTTGGTTTTAAACTGTGTTTCAACTATATTGTAAAATTGAATGATAGCTCCTTTAACTTAAGTCCTATTGCAGCAACTGAGTCCAAGTGTTTCTAGTAAAGTCATCCACTATTGTGAAAAAATAATGTGCCCCACAGATGTTTGCAACCTTGTAAGGTCCTCACAAGTCCATGTGAACAAGATGAAAACGGTTAGAAGAATGCATGTTACTCTTATTGAAAGGCAATCTGTGCATCTTTGCCATTACACAGATTTCACAAGAAAAACTGAAGGAACATTATTACAAGAAGGAATATGCTACATTTTTGAAGCAGATGTGTGTCCAAGTCTTGCATGTAAGGTGGCTAGACTTGGCACGTTACAACTGGAAGAAAAAGATGCTAAACTGGAAGAAATATCAGTATAAGCATGATCTGCAAGATCTTTATTCTTAAGAGAGCTATTTTTCCCAGCTGGCAAAAGCTTGCATAGCCCAGCAACACCTCGAGCAACAGCCATCACACTTCTAGTTGAAAGGTCCTGTATCTAGCATTGGTTTGGGAAGAAAAGGGCAAAAAACTTGTGATCAGTCAATAGTCTGTGCACTGATAGCAAGTTGAACTTAAAATCTGGCACATAAAGTACATTTTGAATGGTAATTTCTAGGGATAAATGAATTTGACCAATCTGTGTGATAGTCTTTAAGGAACCATCTGGTAAAGTAATTTTGACAGGTTTGGGTAAGGGCTGTAGGTTATGAAGTTGGTTCGGGTCAGATGTCATGTGGTCAGATGCACCTGTATCCACTATCCAAGAGTTACTATAGCTATGTTGCATAGCACAACAAGTGTCTAAATGAGAGCTAGTGAAGTTAAAGATAGTAGAAAGAAAACCTGCAAAATGAGCAAATGACTGCAAATGATCATGTTGTTGTTCGCCTTGTTTTCCCTTCATAAACTTCATCATTTTCTAAGCCAAAGCTTGAACAAGACTTGGATCAAACTGAGCACCGGCACCAGTGTTAGCAAAGCTGGAATCCACAAGAGGATCCTCCTGAATTTGTTCTTTATTCTGAGTGAAAACACAAGCAGCCACTCTAGGACCATCCCTGCCTCTCCCTTTATCCTTGGAAGCATCATACCAATCAGGATAGCCAATCAGCTTAAAACATTGATCAATAATGTGACCTGTCCTCTAACAGTGATCATAGATCCTTGCATTCTTAGGTTTCTTGCTGTCTTTCTTGAATCGTTGTGTAGATCCTTTGGCAAGGAAGGCGTTAGGTGAGGCAAAATTTCCTTTGCTAGCCACTGCTGGTATTTCTCTAGCATGAGTCACTCCTCCAGTGACTTGTCTTTGTTGCTCAATCCTTTCAATCATCAAGCAAGCCTTACTAAAGGTAGAGGTTCCATAAGCAAAATTTGACCTCTAATGGCCTCATAGTCCTCATTTAGATGCATCAAAAATTGCATCAATTTTTACCTTTGGTCTAATTCTATGGTTTTCTTGATAGCTTTGCAATTAGGATTACAAGTGTAAACAGGTATCTCACTCAGATCAGCCAATTCATCCCAAAGCCTTTTCAGTTTGGTATAGTAAACAGCTATACTATCATTTCCTTGATGCAAGTCTTCAACTTTCTTTTGGACCTTGTACAGCAAAGGACCATTACTCTAACCAAATCTCTCTACTAATTCATTCCAT
>NCQT01149720.1:0-15364 GCA_002740465.1 Stenocereus thurberi | reverse complement strand
CTCTGTTCTTTTCCCCTCATCTGTTCGACTTTCTAGGAATGAAGAAGAAGGAGACTTGGGGGGAAGAAGAAGGCATCACGTGAGGCCCGCGTGCCTCATAAGTCAAAGAGAGAGAGGGAACGAGACTAGACTAGGTCGCGAACCATTTAGGCCCAGCCCATGAAGCAAGAAAGAAAAGGGGAAAAGAAGATAGAAGGAGGGGCGGTTGCGCTTGGCAGATTGGGCTCGCGACTTGGGCTCTTGTCTAGGTTCTTCTTTTTCTTCTTTCTTTTGGTCGAATTCCTTATTTGAGCTCATTATTTATTCGTTTCTCATGTTTTCTTCCAATTCCTACAAAATAAACAAACACATATTAAAATCCTAATTTCATAATTTATTTCGAGCAAATATTAGATAATATATGGTATAAAAATGACATATTTTTAGGCTGAACAAATACCCCCACACCAAGGTTTTGCTCTTCCTTGAGTAAAACAAAATGAAAAATCCTAGAAAAAGAAAATAAAATCCTAACTCACTTTCGTAACCCCTAGGTTACCCCTGGTGGATGAGTAAGGTCTTGTGAGAATTTGCAGAAGATATACCCATAAAATCTATAAAGTGAAAAAGAGAGATAGAAACAGAAAAACAGTTTGGATTTACAAACATAAATATACAAGGGAGAAGACTGTGCAGATTCTACCTAGTCATATCACCCATGTAGTAAAGATATTGGCTTGCATATAAACAGAATGTACTCATCAAGGCTCTCTATACCATGCATGACATTAAAGCACTAACTTTTTACCCCACTGCACATGAAAACTTCGAATCCATTCTAATGCTCGTGTACAAGTGCACCATCATCCTAGGGCTTAGGTGTACTTGAATCAAGCTTAATCCTACTTGATTGACACAAACTTCATTATTGACCTATTAATATAGGAAGCAAGTTTTCCTAGTAGCAGTATTGCCTCAAAGTATAATATCCAGTAGCGCATGCTTCAAAGGGTAACGTCTAGTAGCACATGCTTCAAAGGGATACTTATCATTCCAAATTTTATTTTATTTCTTTTTTTTTCCTTCATTTTTTTCCTTTCATTTTCATTTTTTTCTTTTGTTTTTTTTTTCCTTGGAATGCAAACAAAAACCAAAGTAATCGTGTTAAAGACAAGTGGGAGAGCCAATCATGGAAGAATAAGACTTTAAGGTAATAATGATGGTATGAATAAGGATTGGATTACACATCAATAATAAACAATTGGGGTTAGAATTAGGCTTTAGAATGACACACAAAGGATGGAGACATATTATGCACTTCACGCTTACATACAAGCTAAAAGTCAAAGAACATGGGATTTAAGCTGATCAAAATAGTACAAAACTTTCCCAAAAACAAACAAAAAAACTTTTTGCATTTTCAGTGTTTTAATTTTTTTTCATACCTTTTTCAAAGTATCCCCACTCCCACACCTAGATCTCACAATATCCTCATTGGGAGTAAAAAGAAACGTAAAAACCCAAAAGAAGAATGTATATACAAAAAGAAAAGAAGACTCAAAAAGAAAGAAAAATGACACGACGCTAAACTCAAAAAGAAGTTAATAAAAATAAAACAAAGCAACAAATACATACAAAAGAAAACAAAAAAAAAAAGAGGAGATAAAGAGGAATGTTTGTACTCGGTCAGGTGCAAAAGTACACCTAAGCTATAGCCTCTTGAAATTTGCTTAGAAAGAGGCCCATGGAGCAGCAGCCACTCCATATCAAATGAAACAGTGCTACGCAAATCAAAACCTATTAGAGCATGAAGAAGCTTATCAAATATGGAAGACCAACTCTCAAGCACATAGAAACAGGGAAAAGCAGAGAGTCGGAGCCTAAAAGAACACATCCACCAAGCCAATTAAGCACAAGTAAGGGCCTACTTCAACTTGTCAAATAATGAGGCCTGAACATCAAGCAGGCAAATGCATTTAAAGTTGGCCAGTAGGTGGGTCATTGGCCTAGAAATTGGGTGATTATGAATAAGCAGTCCAGGCAAAATAGTGGGTGTAAAATTCACAAGTGTCTTAGTATCAAAATGTGCATGAGTCTGGTCTAAAGCAAAATTCTTAGTGGCAATGATCTCAGACTCGACAGATTCAGACTTGCAATTGTCAAAAAGGAGGTCAGTTTGGATGGGGTCAAAAGAAAAAGATTCATATTCAGCACAAAAACCCTCATCAAAACTTTCATCGATATCAAACCCACATGAAAAAGATTCATATTCTACAAAAAGAATATCATCATTAAATTCCAATTTAGTGGGTTCAATTACCTCCACATGTGACTCCTGTAAAATATCTTCCGAGTTATCTAAATCACAAGGCTTAACTTCAGTCGTGATGCTCATATCTAACTCAGTAAGGTCCTCAAGGTCTTTACCCACCTCAAACTCACGAGACTGATTAAAAGGGGTGGATGGGTTGGTAGAAACTAGGATATCATCAGTGATATCCTCAGATGAGCTAGTGTGAGGTGCAAAGTCTTATGATAGAGACACAGGGAGGTCACTCTTTTGTTCTAGACTAGACTAGGCAAAGACATGGCATTATTCAAGTTAGGCCTAGCAAGATAGAAAGGCTCAAAATCATCATAGAGTCTAACTTCGGGTTTAGGAGATCCTAAACTAAAACCAAACTCACTATAATTCTCCCTGCTTTGATTAAAATGATGAGAATATTCACCAATTCTCATGGTCTCTATCATTCTATCAGTCATGTTATTTATCTTCTTTTCAACACTCGCACATGTAGCATCAACATAATTTCGATAAGGGCAAGTACAAGTATCATGATAAGAAGACTTGCAATAATCGCATAAAATAGGAGGCACAAAAGAGTGATATGGGTCATGTGAATCTATTAAGTGATCATTGGGATAAGGATTAGCATGAAAATCACGCTCACCATAAGTTGTGTAGTTTAAATTCTCTTTAGCTTGTTCAAACGCATAGGTATCCCAAGCTAGTTTTTCAAAGAAATCCCAAACTTCATCTTGAGTTTTAGATAATAATCCTAATACATCTCCTGGACAAATAGACTCAATATAACCCCAAGATGCAGAATTCAAACCCACAGCGATGACCTCACAAATTTTTCATTTTTCAAAATTTTGATTCAATTGAGCGTGATAATCATGAGCTCTCGATAAATAGCTCCAGAAAGGTCCATGCTTAAATTGTAGGAAATTGAAAACTGGCATTCTTGAATCTCTTTTTTTTTTTCCAATTTTACGAAATTTTCAATTTTTTTGGGGATTCTCAATTTTTTTTTAGGTTTTTTTTATTGAAAGAAAAAGAAAAAAGAAAATAAGGACTCTAAGAAAGCTATGCTACCAAAATAAAAGAAAGACCAAAAAGATTCAAACATCACGTAGTAACCTAACACAAAAAAATAGAAAATAAACACAAACACAAAAGAAGAACATTTTTTTTTCCTGATTTATTCTTCTGTTTTTGCTTCCTGCGCAAACATCCAAATTGTTAGTCCCCTTTTTTAGCAGAAAATAATAATTAAATGGACTAAAATAAAAACCAAACGAATAAACTCGAATGAAAAATCAAAAACAAAAAAAATCTCAAACAAAACTAAACAAGGAAACTACACTAATGCACCTAAAATTGAAACAACAAATATAAGAAAATCGACTCAAATGGCTCAAATTAGTAAACTACGAAGTGACGCAGCCTAATTTCACAACGCCATCCCCGGCAACGGTGTCAAAAACTACTTGTAAAATTTCCGCAAGTGTATGGTTTTATCGTTGCAACACTTACGGCTATCGTCATCAAGGATGGATTGTGAGTTTAGGTTACCAAAAATTCTAAACTAAATTTAAACTAAATGCTAATTAACCAACTCCAATATCAAGTTATTCTACCGATTAATAAATTTAAACAAACTACATTGATTCATGAAATTGTGAACCAAATCTAACTTGCAAAGAACTGGCAAAAATAAGCAGCACTTAACTGCAAGTAATTTCTACCTTCCAACACTTTGCTATAACTATTCATTTAGACAAGCACGCATTCAGCCAAACTTCCATGGAAGCAGAGTCATGCGAAGCACACCCCAGAACAAAGCAACTCAGCACAATAAGATGGAAGCAGAATCAAAACACAAGAGCAAATGAAAAGCACTAAAGCACGATATCTGAATTATAATTCAACAAATCCAACTTAAAGAAACCGAAAATCTCACTCGAATTGAACTAACGAAGAAATGTATAGCATGAATCTTTGTGAATGAAAAAACTGAACCTCAAATTTGAGAACAAAGAAATTAAAAACCTAATCTACCCTCTACTCTACTCTGGGCTAATCTCCCACCTCTGCTATGCCATTCGACCTCCATTAAAAAGAATAGGCTCTGCTGTCTCTCTATCTCCGTTTGAAGAATGCCCCATTAATGATGATGAGTAATGGTGGAGTGAATGAGGAGAGAGAGAGGTGCAGCAGCGGTTATGGCATAAGGAGGGCGAAGGGTTACCGAAGAGCTTCTTTGTGGCTGTGTTCTGCTTCCCCTGTTTACTGGCCAGTCGAACCGAAAAGGAAGAAGAAGAACAAATGGTATGCAGCTGGACTCAATAAAAATGGGCAATGAATGACATTGGCTAAGGAAGAAGAGAGAGAGGAAGTCAGACTATGGCCGCTAATGATAGAGGAAGATGAAAGGTTGAAGGAGGGGGAGAAGGAACGAACGCCTCCTTTGTTCTTTTCCCCTCGTCTACTCGACTTTCTAGGAATGAAGAAGGAGAAGACTTGGGGGGGGGAGAAGAAGGCATCAGGTGAGGCCCGCGTGCCTCATTAGTGAAAGAGAGAGGGGGAACGGGACTGGACTGGGTCGCAAAGCATTTGGGCCTAGCCCCTGAAGCAAGAAAAAAAAGGGGAAAAGAAGAGAGAAGGAGGGGCGGTTGGGCTTGGCAGATTGGGCTCGCGACTTAGGCTCCTATCTAACTTCTTTTTCTTCTCTCTTTTGGTCCAATGTCTTATTTGAGCTCATTATTTATTCCTTTCTCATGTTTTCTTCCAATTCCTACAAAATAAACGAACACTTATTAACAATTTAATAGTTTGTTTCAAGCAAATACTAGATAATATAGGGTATAAAAATAACATATTTTTAGGTTGAATAATTGTCATTGCATGGGGGGTCATTGTCTCCATGAGAGAATAACTAAGAAACCTAGGGTTGACATGGTTGAACATGTCCAACAAGTTGAGGTGATCATAGATAGGTATCTAGGCAATGTGCCTAATAGTTGCTTAAGACTTCGGAAAAATCAAGTTGTTTCTTTTTCTTGACCCTTTGAGGTGACCCAAAATGGAACTATCGAATTCATGAGCTACACCATACGATTTTGAATGTTTAGTGATTGAATGAAATGTTATTGGTGTGACTGACAGCCTATTGGTATGAATTTAGTAGAGTTAGTTGATTGTTTACCTAAGGTGGACCCATATGACCAACTCCCTATAGGTACAACCTCGAAGGAGACCCCATCATCCCTTGGTGAGAAAGACACTAAGAGTTTCACCCCTAAAAAACCCAAACAGCCTAGGGAGGAAAAGGAAGAATCCATAGAGGCGGAGGACCTCGAGGAGGAGAGACCCAAGGAGGAGCCCATGGAGGATGAGGACCTTGAGGAGGATCCCAATGAAGAACCCATGGAGGAGGAGGAATCCATGGAGGTTGAGGACCCCGAGGACGAACTTATAAAGGATGAGGACCCTTAAGAGGAACCCATAGAGGAGGAGGACCACGAGGAGGAACCCATGAAGGATGAGGACCTCAAAGAGGAACCCATGGAAGATGAAGACCACTAAGGAACAGTAGGCAAAGATGAAGACCTGAAGAAGTAGACCTAGATGAGGGACAGGGAGGGAAAAATAGTGAAAGAACCTGAGCTTGAAATTGCACTTGCAACTGAGTGTGAACCTGAACCTGAAGCTACTTATTGGAAGAGGGGGATACATGGTAGGATGTGTCAGGGTATATGTCCATTAGATGCTCCTAGGCAGTAGGTGTTGGATGATGCTTAAAGCCAATAATGGTAGATTTTAAAGATTGTACTATATTGCTTTCTTTTTATCTTTGTTAGTAAAGTTGGAACTAAGGAAGTTATTGAATTTCTTGTGTCATGGGAATAGTTGTGTGAAAAATATTTATCATTTCTAGTCCACGTATTCAACTTATTGACTGAGTTTACATGGGTAGTTATTTATATGATTCTTTAAGAACTACGTGTTTGATATAAACATGCAAACTAGTGACGTTAATGGAGTTTGTATGAGACATATAGTTATATACGATAAGAACTTAGCCATGTAAGTGCTAGGCCAATTGGCCAATATGAATGATATAAATTGATGCAACTATGAATGTTACTATGTGTCTATTCAATGATGGTGTTGTAAACCAGGGTGGATTGCTAAAATGTTTCAAATACATATTGTAGACCATTAGAAATGGAACTAAACTCAATTAATTTCCAAATCAGGATGTCAGGAATCTATTGAGAATCTCAAATCGGGTCCTATCCCACTCCAAGGCCTCACATGAATATGGAGAACACTATGGCTAGCTTGAGGGAGAGACTGGAAGCCCTTCGGCCTAGGAATAGGGGCGTGACCCCCAACAATGTGGATGGGACCACCCATCAACTAGGACAGACCTCACAAACCTCTTGCTTTTAGCAGCTAGAAAAGCAAGGGAAACAAATGCAACAGCAAGACGGACACCTCTAGAAGACGGTAGAGGTCAAGGAAAAGAAGACAAAGGAGGACAACTCTTACATGTTTAAGAAGCGTGCTAGCCATAACCACCAATATACGATGGCACCATTGATCCTAAAAGCATTTGGAGATTGGATTCGAGGCATGGAGAAGTTCTTTGATGCTCTTCAATACCCTTAGGAATGGAAGGTAGCATTTGCTGTGTTCTACCTAAAGGATGAGGCCAATCTTCGGTGGGCTATTGCGAGGGAAAGGCAGTATGAGCCTGGATTTGGGTGGAATAGGTTTAAGGACTTACTTAGTAACCATTTCTACCCAGTATCCGTTTAGAAAGCCAAGGAGAAAAAACTTATGCAATTACAACAAGGGAAGATGAGTTTGCTAGAATATATTTCCTACAAGGACAGTACGACACAGCTGTTAATATTAAGAGGGCAATTAAGGAGAAAAATGAGTTCTACAATGAGCAGCAAGAGAATAAAAGGAAGGGGGACCAATGAGAAATCACCACTTTTAGAGTCAATACAAGAAGTCCAGGGGAGCTATCACAACAACAACAACAATCTGCATAGTAGGCAGCACACTAGTAACTGACCTAGGGTGACCTGCAATATCTGTGGGAAGCCAAGGCATTATACACATGAGTGTCGTAGCAACAGGAGATGTTATCGCTATGGAAGCCCTCAGCACCAGATGAGGGATTGCCTGCATCTACCATGCTCTACTGATCAGAGACATAGAGGGCGACAACCACAACAACACTACCAACACAAGGGTAGGCAAGTAGTAAATCCGAACAACCAAGCCCAAGCTCCCCAGAAGAACTAGTCGAGACCTCCCAATCAATCACCCCAAAACACTGGAGGTAGGGTCTATGTGATGTGAAGGGAAAAAGCTAAGATGCTCCTAATGTGGTGATTGGTACTTTCTTTATCAAAACTCAACCTGTTGATGTCCTATTTGACTCTAGTACCACGTATTCTTTCATTTCTGTTAAGTTGAGGCATTAGGGCTAGTTCCAACATCTGGGCCCTCTCTGCTACCTGTGGCCCATCTTGATTGGAAGACAATGAGGTACGTTGACTTATATGCGGATTACCCTATCCAAATTGACAGTCATGAGTTCTTAGCTGACCTATATAAATTTGGGTTGAGTGATTTTGATGTGATTTTGGGTATGAACCGTTTATCAAAATACCTAGCACAAATGAAACTGTCCTAAATAGAAGATTACCCTGAGAGGGCCTAAGGGGTAACAGGTAATTCATAAAGGGAAAGTCCTGAAGTGTGGAGTGAGATTTATCACAGCAATAGAAGCCCAAAAGCTATTAGAACGAGGTTACGAGGGGTTCTTATGCAATGTAGTAGATACTAAAACCCATGAGTCATCCCTTAAGGACATCCCAACAGTTCAAGAGTTTCCTGATGTCTTTCTAAAGGAGATCCTAGGCATGCCACCACCTACGGAGGTGGATTTTGCATTGACTTGGTGCCAAGAGCAACCCCTATCTCCAAAGTCCCTTAATGAATTACCCCAGTAAAACCTAAAGAGCTAAAAGTTCATCTTGACGAGTTATTAGAAAAGAGGTGTATTAGATAAAGTACATCTCCATAGGGAGCCCCAGTGATATTCGTTAAAAAGAAGGATGGAACCTTGAGGTTATGCATTGATTACAAGGATCTTAATAAGATAACCATCAAGAACCGCTATCCTTTGCCTCGGATAGATGGCCGCTTTGACCAATTAACAGGCACTAGGACTATTTCTAAAATAGACCTTCGATCTAGCTATCGTCAACTCTATATCAAGGAGGGTGACATACCCAAGATGGTAGTCCGCACTCGATATGGGTAATAGTGATGCCTTTTAGGCTCACCAATGCCCCAGCCGCATTCATGGACCTCATGAATAAAGTCTTTAAACCTTATTTGGATCAATTTATGGTAGTGTCCATAGATGACATATTGATATACTGGAGGACACCAGAAGAATATACCCATCACTTGAGGACAGTCATAGAAGTGTTAAGGAAAAATGAATTGTGCGCAAAGTTGAAGAAGTGTGAGTTTTGGTTGGAAAAAGTGGCATTTTAGGGCATGTGGTGTCCAAAGAATGTATCTCTATGGATCCTCAAAAGATAGAAGCTACAACACAGTGTCCTAGACCTAAGCATGCAACTGAAGTAAGGAGCTTTCTGGGATTGGTAGGATACTATCACAGATTCATTCAGAACTTCTCTAAGGTCGCAAAATCCTTCACTAACTTGACAAGGAAAACCACTATGTATGAATGGACCAACAAGTGCGATGAAGCCTTTCAAGAGCTTAAGAAAATATTAGCTAGTGCACCTATATTGGCATTTCCCACCAATGGCGAGAATTTTGTGGTATATAATGATGCATCTAAAAAAGAATTAGGTTGTGTGCTGATGCAAAACAACCATGTCATAGCCTACTCCTCCCAATAATTGAAGACCTATGAGGGGAACTATCTAACCCATGACTTGGAACTAGCAGTAGTGATATTTACATTGAAAATTTGGAGGCATTATTTGTACGAGTTGCATTGTGAGATCTTTACTGACCACCAAAGTCTAAAGTACCTATTTTCACGAAAAGGACTTGAACTTAACGCAGACAAGATGGTTAGAATTTCTTAAAGAATATGACATAAACTTCCTGTACCACCCAGGGAAGGAAAAATGTGGAAGCTGATGCATTAAGTCACATGCTATACCTGACCCTTAACTACTTATTAGCGTTACCTAGATATTTATGTGAGAATTTTAAGAAGATGGAGATCAATGTGGCGATAAGAAGGGACAAACCCATGCTTTATACCATGGAGGTACGACCTACTCTTATCAGGGAAATTTAGGCCGCCCAAAATGCTGATTTGTAACTAGAAAGGATTAAGGCTGAAGTGCTAGTAGGGAAGACACTTGGATTCGTAATCCACGAAGATGGAACCTTAAGGTTTCAAAATCGGGTATATGTCCTAGCTGCGGAGGAACTGAAGAAGAAAATTCTAGACGACGGGCAAAACACCCCACATTCTATACACCCAGGGGGAAACAAACTGTATAAAGACTTGAAACAGACCTTCTGATGGAGTAATACGAAACAAGAGGTAGTACACTACATGGATAAGTGAGTAACCTGTCAGCGGGTGAAAATGAAACACCAAAGACCCACAGGACTCCGACAACCATTGGACGTATCTGAATGGAAATGGGACTTAGTTTTCAAGGATTTTGTGGTGGGCTTATCACCCACCCAGAGAGAGAATAATGCAATTTGGATCATCGTAGACAAACAAATGAAGACAACACATTTTATAGCAATGAGGAACTCATGGTCATTAGATTAATCGACTAGTGTCTATTTAGAAGAGATCGTTCAATTGCACGGGGTACTAACTTCTATATTTTTAGACAGACACATTAGATTTCAATATGGATTTGGGCAAAAGCTATAAGAGGCATTTGGGACGTTATTACACTTTAGTACAACCTTCCATCCAGCTACAGATGGACAGACTGAGCAAATGATTCAAACACTGGAAGACATGTTACGAGCTTATGCTTTGGACATCAAGAAAGCTTGGGACGAGCAATTGGCACTGATTGAATTCTCCTACAACAATAGTTATCATTCTAGTACTAGGATGGCTCCTCACAAAGTTGGCAAGAGATTGATGATGCGTTGACCATTGGACCTGATTTAATCCAAGCTACTGCCCAGGAGGTTAGGGCAATCCAAGAACGAATGAGGTGACTCAAAGCCATTAGAAAGTTTACGCGGATAGAAAGTGTAGGCCTCTAAAGTTTGAGGTGGGAGACTATGTTTTCCTTAAGGTGCCCCTAACTAAGGGCATCGTGAGATTTGGTACGGTAGGTAAGCTTAACCCTAGGTATATAAGGATATATCACATCATTCAGCGAGTTGGGGAAGTAGTCTCTCAATTAGAACTACCACTACAATTGCCAAGGGTGCATAATGCTTTCCATGTATCACAACTGCAAGCATAGTCCTGACCCCTCCCACGTCATCGAACCAGACCATGTAAAACTTGAAGAAGATGTATCATACGAGGAGAAACCAATCAGTATCTTGGATTGAAGAGAAAAACAGTTTCGTAAGAAAGTTGAAAGTCCTTTGAGCTAATTATGAGATAGTAGAAGCTATCTGGTAACCAGAACAAGAAATGCGATCCAAGTACCCTCACTTGCTCGACTAATCAGGTGCATGCAAAGTTTTGAGGATGAAACTTCCTTTAAGGGGGATAGAATATGGAACCTCAAGAATTTCTATAATTATAAATATTCATTTTTCTGAAGTGGACCTACCCAGAAGGCTTGAGCTCGTAAGATGATTAATTTTTATAGGTAATTTAAGGGTATAATTTTAGGACCTAGTTTAAGTCAATCCAAGCAATAATAATATTTAATTCTTGATTCCTTGAATCTAAAAACTTTGAAAAATTTGAATAAAAAATATTTTGTGCAAGTAAAGTTTTTGAATCATCCAAATCCCACCCACCCCAACCTTGTTTAAAAAGAAAAATATATTTATTTTCTCTCTTTCTTTTTCCTTTTTCCATCTTCCTCCTCCAATTCCTTCCCTCCTTCCATTAAACCCTAACACTAAAGAGTTTCCCCTACCACCCTTAATCAGTCCACACGCACCTCACACACTCTCTCTTCCTCATGTCTCTTTCTCTCCTTCGCACTGTCTCTCTCTAACTCTTACACTCTCTGTCACGACTCTCTCTCTCTCTCTCTCTCTCTCTCTCTCACCCTACAACCGTCACCGGCTGCCCCAACTTCTTTATCCTTTGGTTGAGTATGGCTAGGGTTTATGAAAATCCTAGTCCAAATGTTCTTTTCTATTAATTTCTTTTTCACAAACCCTTATTTAGATTAATGAATCTGAGATTTTTACATGCTTTCTCTGATGTTCATATTTAAACTTGGTTGGGTTGAAGAATTAAAATATTCCAAGTCTCCTCTTTTTTCCTTAAACTCTTTCAATGTAAACTTTTGATCTTTAACCCTCGTAATTGTATAGCTTGGATTGGATTAGGGGATTGAGATTTGTAGTTGAATGAAGAGGATATTGTATGATTACATTATAAAGTTTTTGGGCAATCGGTGGAAGTGTTTGAGATAAAAACTTAGGAAATTATCGCCTCTATTACAGTTAGAACATAGGGCAACTTTGAAGAAACCACCGATTAATATTGGCTAATTGAAAAATTGTGAAATTTGTAGGCTTTATATATCTAGAAGTTCTATGTATGCAGAATTTTGAATAGTGGCAAGTGGAGTTAAACTCAAAAAGTTATGACAAAAATACGGAGACTGCACAAATCCAGACTATATTAAGATAGTTTGAAAACTTAGCTGAATTTGAACTTGTCAAGGCTAGAATCTGCTAATTCCCTTATAAAGAAAGCTATAATAGACAAATTGTTCTTTCCATATTGTGATTAATCTCCAAAATCCAGCATCTACAATATGAGTTATGGCATCTGGAATTGGGATCTAAATTCTATCCCTAATCTAGACGGTCCATATAAGGGTTTAATCAAAGAGATAAAATTTCAAAAGTTCATGAAAATTATTTTGGGAAGTCTAATTTGTTAATTTGGCATAGGAATAGGTTTTCAAGTGATTTATGGATCGTAGTTTATTAAGTTCAATTTTAGGTAAGTGTAAAGGCTAACAAAACTATAGTTGGAAATTGAATAGGCGCAAGTTAGAAACTCGAGCTCAAGTTTAGGCATCGCTTTTGGTCAGATAACAATCATGCCTTAACTCCCCTGAACGTCCCTTTAGAATGTGTTTTATGTGGATTATCTTTTACGTTTACTTGAATTAATGTTCGGGGGGACCTTCTTGAATAAATCACAGTGTGATGAGACTTTAATGTTATTGTTGAAGCTTAGCATGAAGTTTTGAATTGTTTGAACGTTCCTTGGAATGACTTTTTTTGAGCGTGCCTTTAAATGGTTTTTGGACCTCTATTAGATTGGGATGAGCTATTGGAAAGTTTGGTCACATGACCTACATTGAAATGTGGTAACTAAGTGAATGAATTAGGCGAGACAAGGGAGTTGTTCTTGATCATAAGAAGGCCTTACAGCCTTCCCTGGGCATTTGCATGCACGGTTAGCGGCCACGTGTCATGTTGTTGATGAACGTGTGTCAGGCTTATCAGTAACCGTCCAATTGACGGTAGGCCATGAATTGCATTTAAACCAGATGTAGGCCATGAGGCCTAGTGAGGTCACTTGCCTCTATCTTGCAAACTAAGCTGAGAAAGACTTAAGTGAACTTAGGTGCTTGGTTTAGATTGGTGGGCCACCATTTATGAATCATTTGGCTTATCTTTTCCCCATCCCTAACACTATTTGAAATGAATTTAAGTATTGTCTGACAGTTAGGAGTGATTGTTACTGAGTTTCATCTAATTCTTTTAAATGTTTTGTTTTTTAGGTGATGACCATGAGCATGGGAATGAGACGCCAGTTAAGAGTGAGGTCGTTAACACGTACGACTTAGAAACTATTGTCTTGAATAAGTTCTCTAGATTGGACACTTGATTTAAACTTATTGCGCTCGATTTCGAATCCCTTGCTTTGATTTAGCATTAAATTCTCAATAACGAATTTTCGGTAATATTTAGCCTTGTGTTTCCTAACAGGAAATACAATTGCAATGCCCTGTTAGGTTGTCCACTGCCACGTAGGGATAAATATTAGAAATGAAATGAAATTACAAATTTCGGCACGTTACACATTGTCTTACAGTACACATTTTGCATAGTCAAATTGAGTTAATTAACATTAAAGTAAGCATAATGATTCACAGACAATTTTTAAAGGTTCATTAAATTGTTATTAATTTTTTGTTTTATTGCTTTTCCAATAATGTTTATAACTGCATAAATAATTGCATAAAAGATTAATACTTTTATTATTTTATTTCATTATATAGCAAACCCATCTTTTACTTCTGAAACTCTAAAAGTAAAGGATTATATTAATACAAAATTATTACTATTTACAAATTCAACTATAAAATGGTTTTGACTTGTCAAATTGAACTACGAAAAGAGTACATGAAATCTTTATTATAACAACAATACTTTTATTTAGTAACATTTTAAAGTTATTTTTTTACCTCTCAAAGCTATTTATTGAAACTAAATCTAATTATAAAATTATTTTTGACTTTTAAATTTTAGGAGTAAAAGAGCACATTAAATTCATATTATTGTGACATTTTTGATTAGAGAAAAAATGTGACACTTGTTAATGTGACACTTGTCAATCTACTATCAAAAATAGGTAGCTAATAATAATGTGACCGTTGTCAATCTGCTTTCAACTCATTTAGGATATTCACTTTTATAATATATGCATGATTTAGTCAATTTAAAACATAATGATACAATTAATTTGTGACCTTTAATTATCATTAAAGGTGAAGGATTAAAGTAGCTTAATATTTGGTTTAGAATGATCAAACTTCAATTATTGCCTCTTTTAGTAGGTTTGCACTTAGTTGGATGTCCACCAGAATAGGAAAGTTACAAAGCATGACATAGCTTCTTCTTAGGAACTTGCATTTTAATATATGCCCAGCAAATCATCTAGCTAGTACAGCATTGAGGGTTCATTGATATGTGGAGCAAGTCATCAAGTTCAACATACTCCAAGTCTAGGGCATAATTCAACAGGGCGCAATGATGATCCTAGCAGATGAGGCTTAAGGAGTTAATCCTCTAAGGTAATTGCTGGCTTGGAGACTTTGAGAGTCTAAATAAGCTTAGATTAGGTGGACAACGCGGCAATTAGTGGTCTTCGATGAGAAACTGAGCTAATTTTTTCCATAGCTACTTCATTTTTACTTTTCAAGATTCTGGATAGAAATTTGCCTAACTTCTAGTTCAGTTTTGAAATGGACGAAAGGGTCTGATTTTTAAAAACTAGTAAAGATGGACAACACTAGATGTCTATTTTCATATAAGTTATGGCTCGCCCTCAGATTCCAAGGGTTGAGCAGGTTATGAAGCTCAAATATAGCAAGGATCAATGTAGGTCTGGTTTTGCACGTTTTTTTGTTATGCTTCTTTGGACAATCAAATGGATGATTTAGGAGTTAATCTTTCATTGTTGTTACTGGGCACCTTATACCAATTCCTTGTTGAAGATATCCTCCAAATTCTTCCTCTTGGGATACCAAAGGATGCTAGTCATCAAATAAATGTATAGAAAATTTCCATCTTTGTAGTTTAGCTAATGGTTTATCCTTTCCTTATTTTGATTGTACAACTAATTAGCATTTCACTGGTTGGGTACACTCGCAATTCTACCGGTTGATTCTGGACTTGGAGAAGAGGGCACACACGTAATCTATTGTCTTGATTCGTTGTATATTTCTCATATTTGAAATTTTAAATGAAATGAGCTTGTTGTGTATTATCTCTCTCGACAATAATCTATTTTCTTCATCTCTGTTGTGGAGTGATGAATGTGAGCATATTCATATAGATACGTACGTACGTACATACATACATACACACACACACACACAC
>NCQT01149541.1:9424-28870 GCA_002740465.1 Stenocereus thurberi | reverse complement strand
AACAAGTCACAAATATCAAAAGGAACAGATTTTTTTATTTGTGTAGTTATGTTGATAGGTTTCTTTGATAATAGTTTTGCCTTTAGTTCTAACATCCGCTTCTCTTTTTCTAGAAAGAGGGAGCTTGAACTTGGCTCAGCAGTAATTTGAGTAGTAGTTTGAATAGTTGACAAAGTTTGCGGCTTCACTGAGCTAGTAGTTGACATAGTTGATAGTTTTGAAGAGGATGGCTTTAAAGAGCCAATGATTTTTAGCATCTCTACCACAACTGTGCGTCCTTGCTCTGGATCCTTCTTCATATCTCTGATTTATATAAGAAGTTCCTTTAGAAAGTTCTTCAATTTCTATTCGAATATTGCCAACTATAGCTTGTACTCCAGTTTCAAGATGCTCAAGTGCAACAGAAACAGTTTCTAGATACTCGTTAAAGTCGATGACAATATCCTCGAGTTCCTTAAGTTTTTCTGAGTTCGCCATTATGAAGATAGTCTGCTTCTCTTGTTAGATAGTCTGCAAGGAAGTTATTATTTCCTGAAATATGCTCATAAACAGCGTTAAATTGAGATAAAAAGATTTATCATCTATGAAGCTTTCTCATATGCGGACCATTATGCAGAACTTGCTTAACAAAAGTAGTAGCTATTTTATTATCAGTTAATACTTTAAATTGCTTAGGTAAAAGAAACCATCTCCATTTTTTTAATTCCTCCAATTATAGCTAAGATTTCTTTTTCCATAGTATTATAGCTTTCCTCAGTGTGGGAAAATATACCACTATGATATCCACAGATTTTATTGAGATCTGTTTTTAATACTGTAGACCAAACTTTATCAGAAGTGTCAATTTGCATAATCAAATTATCTTCAGGTTCTGGTAATTTGAGCTGGGGTAAATTTTTACATTCCTCATTTAAGCTTTTTACAATTTGAGTATAATGTTCACTCCATCATTTGGTATTATTTTTCTGAGCTAACTTTGTAAATCTTTCCTTTTTCTTGCTAGATTAGGAATATAAGAGCTGGCATAATTAAGTAGTCTTAAAAATCCTTGAATTTATTTTTTAGTTCTTAGTTCGTTAGGATATTCCGTTATTTTTCTTAAAATGTGTGCTTGTAAAGAAATACCATTAGATCCTAGTTCGAATCCTAAAAAATCAATTTTTTCTTATTCAATAGTAGCTTTTTTCTCGCTTAGACATATACCATCTTTTATAGCAGTTTCTACAACCATCTGTAAGTGATTTCGATGTTCTTCTAGAGTTGTAGAGCTGATTAAGATATCATCAATGTAGAGGACCAAAAATGAGTTTAAATGTTTAAAAGCATCATCCATGAGTCTTTAAAATATTCTAGGCATATTTTTAAGTCCAAATGACATTACTATCCATGCATAAAATCCTGGAGATGTACTAAAATCTATGTATTTGATACTATCTTCTTCCATTTTAATTTGACAAAATTTTGATTTATAGTCAAATTTGAAAAATAGTTTTTATTTTTTAGAAGATTGATTGAAACTTCTTTATTAGGTAAGAAATAATTGTCTGTTTTTGTAAATTGGTTAAGTTTTTCATAATTTATAACCATTCTGGCTTTATTTTTTCTTTTTTCAGCTTCATTCATAACCATAAAGGTTGGTGAAGAATAACTTCCTTTTAATGGACGTATTAATTCTTTTTCTAATAATTCTTTGATTTGGATAGAGAATTCTTTTATATCTTTAAGATATAGAGCATTGGTTTTTCTTTAATATAAACTTCCTGGGTTAACTCTATTTTAGCTCTAGGATGTTTAAGCTTCCAAAATAGCAAAGGATTCTCGGAATTAAATCTGCTTTAATTTATTAATTAAATCTTTTTTTTTTATTATATTAACTTGCAAAGTGAGTTTCTGTAGTTGTAATTCTACTGAAAGTGCAATTTGTTCATGTCCCTTGTCCACACTTCGCGCGTACTCTGTAAGAGTATTTTAGGATTGGTACTTTTAATGTGTGTCCACATTTTGTAGTGAGATATATAGTATATGGGGTTTGTGTAAAATTAGCAAATTGAATAAGAAAATCATTGTCTACTAAAATATCATATCCTGAGTTGTATTGTAAGACTAGAAGAATATTAAGAATTTTATTTTCAAGTATAATAGACACATACATTACTTTAGATTAATTCTAAAGAGGTGGTAAGAGGATGAACTCCTTTAATTTTAATTTTTCGATCAGATTGAAGTTTTTCCCATTTTGGCACTAAAAAATCTTGAAAAAAGTTTACCCCGAAGGCAGTATCTATTAAGGCAGTAGTTGTTATATCAGTTTCTTTAAGTGTTGTATTGATGTAAACGAGAATAGGAAATTATAATTGCTTCATATTCTGTCAAGCACGATAGTATTTTGTTTATCAACTAAAATGATTTGAGTGAGTTTTATATCATAAGTAGTGAAATGATCTAAACAATTCATTCTTAGTAAAATATGGCAGTGTTCATTATTGATAGAATGATCAATATAATATTCGTATTCTAAAAGAATAGAATTAGGAGTTTTCATCATTATTTTAGATTTTTGATTAAGAGTAGATTTTCCTCCATCATAAGTAATAAAGTTATATTCAGATGCAGTGATAATTGGAATGGGTAAAGGTATACGATGATATCGTGAAGCTCTTGTGTCAATTAAGACTTTATTTTTTGTCCACGTTTGATCATTGAAATATTCTGACTTAACTTTATGAGTCAAATTACTAGAGTCTGCTCCAATACATTGAGGCTGAAATCTAGTTATTCTAGTCATGCTAAAACTTTTAGATAAAGTTGGTTGATTTACAATTCTCATTCCTTTTCCGTATATGAGAATTGTAGTGCTTTATAACTACTAGAAGCTTCTTCTTCTACTACTATTTGGAAATCAGTTACTGTAGGTAATCTTGATTCTTGCATAGGAGGTGGAATAACAGTGCTTGCTATTGAAAAGATAGGTCTACTATTATTTTTCTAGTTTGTCTTATTTCTTTCATTGGGAAATTAGTAATAGAGAAAATTTACAATCGCAATAATAAAATGATAATGCATCATTTCCTGGTTGTAATCCTATATCAGTTAAAAGTTTAAATTGTAAGTTAAGAGTATCTTCAATACTTTTATTTCATTAAGTAACAAAGTAATTAGGATAACATTCGAAGATTAATTTTTTATAAATAAGGTTACCTTGCAGAGTTCCTAGATGACTATTTTGTATATTTGTAAATCTTTGATCATGAAGTGATAGAATAATAGGTGAGTTGATACCTTCTTTAAAGCATGCTTTTACTGCAATTTGTGTTCCTTAAAAGTGAATATATTTAATTAAGTCTCGATCTTTTTCGAGAATTTCATCTGGAAACTTTCCAATTATGTGTTGGGTTATTAATTTTGGTCTAATATTTCCTTTCAAGTTTTGAACATTAACAGGTCGTTCAGTTGTATATAATTTAAAATATCTTATTGACTTTCTTGTTAAGAAATCATCTAATTTCTTCATGAAGTTTCTTGGGTCCTTCAAAGATAAATCTATTGCTATTATTTTTGAATACAGTTTTTGATTAAAGGTAATTACTCCTGTACAGTTTTCATTGTTTTTTTGTTCCTGTTGCTGTTTTGTATTTATTTCTTCAGTACTCATTTTCTGTATCTGAATAACTTTCTATTTCAGATATTTTCGTTTCTTCTCTTGAGCTGATAGAGTCTATGAGGTAAAGTTCTTCTTGTATTTCTTCAAATTCTTCAAAAAATGATTTTACTATATTAGTTTTTCTTTTATTACAATCTATAGATTTGTGTCTAATTTCTCCGCAATTCCAACATTGACATGCCGTAGGTTTTTTATTTCTTTTATAATATCTATTTTCTTAATTAAAATTTTCTTGAGATAATTTTCGTGTCTAAAATCCTTACTACTTTTTTGTGGTTTATTAATAGATTTTTGTGTTTTTGTTTTATCAGTTTTTGTTTTCTTAGGCTATAAATTCTTCCTTTTAGAAAAGTGTTTCTTTGGTGCCCTTTTAGGAGCAATTTTCTTGACATCTTTTTTTGGGTTTCATTTTCGTTTAGGTTTATAATTGGGACAGTTTTCACATCCATATTGTCCTAGTTCCTTAATATTTTCACAACATAAAGTTACTTATTTAATGTGTCTTCATTAATTTTTTGGCAGGCAAAGACGAATAATTTCTCTAGTTATTATCGTTTGAGCGGCTGTTATGGATCTAAAGACTATGGGTTGTTTTGCGAATTCTTCAAATTTCTTAAAGAAATGTCTATTCCATGGATTAGGAGATTTATTTAATAGTAATCATATATAGGCTTCTTGAATTTCTGTAGAATCATAAAGTTCATAATAATATTTGTCAAATTCACAAAAGAAACTCCTAAAATTGCATAAGTTACAAATTCTTAGATTGGTTAATTTATATAGTGCTTCTCATCACTTTCAAGTCTAGCATTGCCGTGATTTTTTACATACCCGAATCTTTCAAATTGTCCAATAAGGTATTTTACCATAGCTCATACTCCTTCTTCTATGCTGATTACCAAGTTTCATTTTGCATCTAATTAAATTAAGTTTCTAATACCATGGGAGATTCCATTAAACCAGTTGGCTACGATTTCTCGAAATGAATTAATTATTAAGTTGTAGATGGTGTTCACATCTCTCTCTCTTTCAGCATAAGCTGGTTCATATGTTAGATTTAATGTCATTGCTCCTTTCCACATATCTAAAGTTCTTCTTTTGTCAGTTACACAATCTATATTTAGAAAATATCCAAAAGATGGTACTGGTTCTTGAATTAAAGAGTTTTTTGGTTTAAACTCTTCATTAATCATTGGCTTGCACTTCTTATTGTTGTAATATTTTCGACCTTTTGCTTTCGGTTTATAATCTTCTCTTGAATGGAGCAGATTTGAGCTATCTCCATGTTCATAATAAGAATTGTTACTTCCTACACTACCAGTTGGCACTCTAGACTGCATATTTACTTGTTTATCATTTCAAATATTTGTAGATCTTCAAATTCTTTTAATAGTTCTTCAATGAATTTTTTTCTAGTCAGTTTTCCTAACGTTGCCACCCAATTTTTTTCTAGTCAATTTTAGTACTCACAAAAGTAAGATGATTTAATAGTGTCATCGCAGGTCCTAGAACACCGGCTACAATGAGTTTCATTTTTTTATTTTGTTTGCTAGCCGGTAAACACACCAAATGTCACAATGGAAAAAAAGAAAATTAAAAAGACCCCTATACTTCCCTCCAGTGATTAAAAAAAAATAATACTCATCTCTCAAACATAACCCTAGAGTACACTCTGTGGCACACCCAAACAATCACCTCAATGAAATCCTAGAAAAGCAACTTCATAAATCTTGAAGAAGATGAAAACATGCTGCATTTGTTGAAAATTTCTCATAAAGTTGGATCAAGGGGAAGGAGAAAATTAAAGTACAAGAAGAGTTGACATCACCAAGTATAGTTTGGTGTCTAAACGAAACAAAAATAGAAAAAAGACTAAATTTTCTATTGTTAGGAGTCAGGTTTGTGTAATTAATGTTTAATATTTACAAAAGTTGAAACTTTGTTGCAAAATTTGACTATTTGAAAGAATTTGTACAAAAATTGCTTAAATTGCTTACTCATATCCTCATCCCTTGCTCTATTGAAGTTGCATACGGTTTTATGATTCTTGTAAGCTTATTATTAATTTGTTTAAACTTAATTATAGAATGCCAGTAACTTCAATGTTGCATGTGCATCATGGTGGTTCTTTTCAGAGAGTGCCTTATTTGATATATGGGATGGGAGAGATGAAGATGGTTGAATGTGATATTGATTATTTAAGTGTTGATAATAATAGAAAAATTGTCATTAAATTGGGATATTTAGAAAGGAGGATCAGAAAATTTACTTTAGCAAGCCAACATGATCTTTTGAGGAGAGTTTGGTGGAAATTGAAAGTGACAAAGAGATATATGAATTAGTGGCTTTGTGTTATAGCTTGGAGTCTATATGCTTATATGTTAAGCATAATGAGGAAGATGGAAATGTTGACCATGTAAACAATGAAAGGGAACGAAATGGGAATGAGAATGAATTAGATGGTGGTGATAGTGACTCCATAGCGGATGCTGATTATGATAAATATGGCTCAGAAGCTGATGATGAGGAAGTTGCTAAGATTAGAGAGAAAAACAACAAGATTCATGAGGAAATTGTTGCAGATTTGGAGGCTCTTGGAGCCAAAAATGGAGATTATAGGGGTGGAAGTAATCCATTTGAGGATGATATTGCATATTACCAAGATTCAGACAATGCGAATAGTCCTTCAAGTAGTGAAACTGATGATAGTGGTGATGATGGAGGAGAAAAGAAAAAAAAGAAAAGGACAATAAGATATCCTAGATACAACGCATGCATGTCAATAGAGGAAGTTGATCTTCAAGTGGGCATGAAGTTCATAGATAGAAAACAACTTAGAGATGCTTTTGAGGATTATCGGATAATAAAGGGGTATGATTTAAAGATAGGAGACGGTGACACAAGCAGATTTCAAGCCTTTTGTGCTATAGAAGGATGCGAGTGGACCTTGTGGGCATCAAAAGCACAAAGGGAGAAATCCTTTCAAATCAGGAAGATTTCTAAACCACATAGTTGTGTTCCTTATAGCTTTAAGAGGGGGAGGAGGAAGATGTGTAGTGATTGGTTGGCACGCAAATACATGGAGACATTTAGGATGCAACCAAGTTTAGGATTACGGGAGCTGAGAAACTTGATTGAGAGGGACCATAACTACAAGCCTACCTTGTCTATGTGTGGAAGAACTCGAGCAAAGTCTTTGTCACTAATCTTGGGGAACTACAAGACACAATTTGGCATGATTAGGGCTTATGCAAATGAGCTTCTCACCAAGAATAAGGGTTCAACTGATAAGATTGATGTAGATAGACATCCAAATGGACAATGTGTTTTCAAGAGCCTCTATATATGCCTTGATAGTTTCAAAAGAGGATTTTTAGAAGGTTTTCGAAGAGTTTTTAGCGTTGATGCATGTTTCTTGAAGGGTCCATGGAATGGCCAAGTTTTAGCTGTAGTTGGTCGAGATGCCAATAACCAAATGTATCCTGTTGCTTGGGGTGTGGCACAAAGAGAGTGTAGGGAAACATGGGAGTGGTTCACTCAATTCATGCAGGATGATTTAGAGATGGGAGATGGACATGGGTGGACCATCATTTTAGACCAACAGAAGGTAAATTTATACTTACCTTAGGGCCTTGTCATTTACCTATTTCACTACCTAGTTATACTAATAATTTTGGTTATGTAGGGCCTTGTTAATGCTATAAAAAAATTCTTCCTACAGGCAGAACATAGGTTATGTGCAAGGCATGTATATGCCCATCTTAGGAAGAAATGAAAGGGCTTAAAATATAGAGACGTGTTTTGGAACATTGCAAAGTCATCAGATGAGGTCATTATAAAAAGTATGTCAAGGAGATGCAAGAGTTAGATATTGATGCTTGGAAATTCTTAGAAAAGAAGGACCCTAAGTACTTCTGTAGGCTTTTCTTCAAGCCAAATTCTAAATATGACTCTGTCAACAACAGTATGGTTGAGATTTTCAATGCGTTCATCATAGAGGAAAGGATCAAGTCAATATTTACCATGCTTGATGACATTTTTAAGAGCATCATGACAAAAGTTGCTTCTAAGAAGCAAATGGTTGAGCATTTGGAACAGGATATATGTCCTATGATCTTCAAGAAGTTAGCGAAAGTGAAGGATTTATCTGGATGGTGGCAAGCAAGCAGATCTGGTGATGCTAAGTATAGTGTCAAGCATGACAATGAAGGCTTTGTGGTTGATATGTTAGTCTAGACATGTACTTGCAAGGGATGGGAGTTGAGTGGTATCCCATGTCCTCATGCATTAGCAGTGATGAGAAAGGAGAAAACGAATCGAAATCAATTGGTTCATGAGTGTTATAGCACCGAAAATCTAAGGAAGACTTATGCATGTCCATTGAAGCCTATAAATGGACCAAATTTGTGGGTTCCATAAGAAGATGAGCCAATTGTTGCCCCCATTTTCAAAAAGAAGAAGAGAGGCAATCTGAAATTTGAAAGGACACTAGAAGAAGAAGAAATAAGATCTCATTCTCAATATGAAATAGTCCCAAAATCAGGTGGCACTATTAAGTGCTCTAATTGCGGCGGTTATGTTCATAATAAGAAGACATGTAGAGAAAGGGTAATAGTTTGAACTAACTTCTATAATTTTGTCTTCTTTTTTTAGAGTTCATGTTTAATAAAACAACTTCTTCCACATTTCTTATGAGCTTTGCAGTCACCAACATCTTCATCCTCAAATGCTAATGCTATTTCTAGAACTACTGCTACTATCACTGATGTTTCTACACCCACTAGTGTTATCGTTGATGTTTCTAGACTTGCTCTTGGACCTAATGCTGTCACTGTTGTTTCAACTGCAAATGTCATTGCCGCATCTACCTTTGTTGTTGATGACACTGCCTACTCTATTTCTTCTGTTGCTATTGGTCTATCGATCTCTACTACCTCTGGTCACTCAAACCACAGTGTTGCTGTCTTCGATAATCAGTTCATGTCAAAGCAATGTGTGAGAAGAACATTTNNNNTTGGAGAGAAGGCCATTCCAAGCCAAGAAAGTCAAACATTTGCTATCTTGGATGGTACTTTTTGCTTTGATTAAGTGCAGTTTATAACTTTGGTTATAAATTTTTCGCTAGGTTACCATGATATTTTTGCCGTCTCACACAATATACATCTCATTTTCGTATGGGCAGAATTTGGTGTGTCTCCTAATTTTTTGGTCTAGATTTTAATGTTGAAGATCTGTATGTTGTGAAGAGAACCAACTGTGATGATGCCCTTTTGATTCCAATAATAATTTATAGTACTTTCCATTGCTAACGTGTTCTATTTGCTGATTTAGGGTCAAGTGCATATGTTCAACATTTTCCATGGCACAACAATCTCTATAAACATGTTTCCATCAGTTCCAATCACCTTCTAAGCAGAACCACATCTTTCAGTGTTTGTTTCTTGTCTAGTTGATGAACAGACTCCATTTTTTGCACAATAAAATATGTGGTATAGCCTACTCTTCCAATAATAAAAGCATTATATGCAGGTCCCTAAGAGCAACAAAGCAAGGTTCAGAGCTATTTTCAAGAGGCTGCCATATATGGACAGCAAAGTAAGATTCAGCTTTTAATTATTCACATAAGCATCATCCATGGAATTATTGACACTTAGGCCCCTAAGTTTAAGGGTAACTATTTTTAGGTCTAAACTTTTTCAAAACTAATTTTGGGGTACCCTAAGTTTTCAGGAAACTATTTTTAGGTCCTTTGTTCTTATTATTCAATCCTTGAACTTTCAGAAATTGCAGAATAGTCCATGGAATAGGAAAAGCATGTAAATAAGCTATTTTAGGGGTTTTTTTTCAAAAAATATGCTTGGTTTAACTGATTTAACTTCTTATAATGACTTTACTGGTACTAGTTATCACAATCTACTACTTATATCTTATATATTATAATTTCTGTGGTTATAAGCCCACTATGCTTAGCAAAATAATTAAAACTTAATCAGAGAGTTTTGACCGTTACCTGAATTTAGTCGGTGCTGGACTCCGGCGTTCCTCTAACTTCCGGTTTATAGAGATTGCTAATCTCAACCCCACCTTTCTTAGATCAGGCACAGCACAGATCTGTTTCGTTTCCTACCTTAGACCGGAGTCACTAATCAAGTTTTTAATCTTTTTCAAGGATAATGGAACTTTAATAAAGAAATTATAATATTTAAGACATAAGGTTCAATTGGATAACGTTCCCTACTGGGAAACTTCTTTTATTGAAAGCTTAAAAGTGGAAATATTACAGTGGAAAGCTTTGAAGAGAAACTTAAGCTAAGATCATTAGAGATGCTTGCTGATAGAGAAATGGAGAATCCCAACTTCTCTCTTGCTCAAGAATGCTCAAATGACCGTGCCTTCTTAGCTCTCGACCTCTCTATTTATAGCGAAGATGAGGGTATATAGGATGCCCGAAAGGCTACAGCATATAAAGATTTTTCACATGGCTACAGTTGCCCACAGTACACTGTCGGCTACAGTAGACTGTCGGCTGCAGTACATACTTTATTTTACAGACCAAACACTTGTCAAAATAGTACAATAATGGGACAGCCTTTTCAAAATTTTTTATGATGACAAGATTAGTCATCATTATTGAGATTCTGCATACCTTCATCTCCAATTATAGTTTCCAGACCATCATTATCTGGGTAATCATCAAAATCTTCATTAATTTGCTTAAGATGCTCTGGATCCCATTCTCCAAATAATTCAAGGCGATATTTTTTCCCGTTTTCTGATAAGAATTTTCCAGCTCTAATATCAAAGAGATAATCAAAAATATCTTCTGATTCTACACCATCTGAACTCGTTACTATAGGCGAAAGTAGCATCCCCATAATGCATTAGCGTTTTTTCTTTTTCGATCAGTGCCCAATATTGATGATAAATGTTAAAAAATTCAATAGTCCTTGCTAATGCAAGATCAATAACTACATTTACCGGATCTCCATGAATCCAACTTTGTCGTTGATGATTGGGATCGTCACAATCAACGATTTGGACAAGGTAATGAGCTGGTTTAGCTTTTCCATTTTCGTATTCAATCAGGGTGCTATAAACATCCAAAGTTAGGTATCTGTGAACTAAAATTTTTATTGGTCCCTCAGGAGATTTAAGAATCCAATGGAACCTATTGAACATATATTGTTGGAACTTAGTTAAGGTTGAGAAAAATGAAAAATTTGGATTTGGGGCTTCTGAGAAGTAAAGTACCATCCCATATTTCCAGGCTTTGAAGATAGGATCACGGGGAGATAATGAATTGGCTGGAAAATAAATGCCTCCAACTCCAGATCTGTCAGGAAAATAAATCGTTGTACTCCAAGACTCCCAAATATCATAAGAATAATGATGGTAGAAGTCGATGCAGGCTGCGTACCACTCATTGAACCATTTTTCTTGAACATGAGAATTTATTTTTTCTTGAATTTCATAAGGACACTGTAGGTAATTAACTTACAACTCTAGAAGGGAAAATCTTTGGGCTATTAGGTAGGCTGTAGATAGTAAACCAAAGCGTGATCTACTTTTTGTATGAAATTCTAGGTTATCAATAAGGACTTTACTAGAAGGCATAACCTGTTCTAGTAGAACTGGCATTTCATTAAGGATTTCCTTCTTTTATGGCAGGAGGTTAGCTTTGATTATCACCATCGGCGAGTTCTCGAGTTAGACTGTCTGCTAGAGAGTTCTTCGATCCCTGCACATGTTCAATAGAGAAGGAAAACTGGTTAAGCCATAATTGCCAACGCAGGAGTCGCCTTGCGCTTGCATATTCGATAAATTCTTTTTTACAAAACCAAGTATTCCTTTACAATCAGTTCGAATGAGAAAAGGTTTAAGGGCTAAAAAGATTAAGAATTTTTCAATTCCCCTTATGACTGCAAGGATTTCTTTTTCCATTGTGGGATAGTTGCATTCTACTTTATTAAAGCTTCCACTGCAATATTTGCAGAGTTTTTCTCCTTATTTGATTTTGAGTACCGCACTCCAGTGTTCATTGCTAGCATTTGTTTCAAGAACTAAATCATCTTCTTCGTTAAGCGGACAGGAAGATTTTTACACATCTGTTTGAAGTTTTGAACAATCTTTGTATCGTTAGCAGTTCATGTCCAACTTACCTCTTTTTTGAGTTTCTGTTGTAATGGCTTTCTTAATTTTACTAAATCTTTAATGAAATCTGAAGCATAGGTAAGGCATCCGAGAAATCTTTCTAGCTGCTTCCTATCTTCAATCTTTTCAGGAAACGTTTCTAATTTTTCTAGGATATGCCTTTGTAGGATGATTTGTCCAACTTTTATCTCGAGGCCTAAAAACTCAATTTCTTGTTCAGCATAAATACACTTGTTTTTTTCCAAGTATAATACCATGATCAATGCATCTTTGGGTGACAGTCACAACATCATTTTTATGTTGCTCTATGGTTTTAGAAAAGAGAAGAATATCATCAATGTAAACTAAACAAAAATGATTAAGGTCTTTGAAGATGTTATCCATTCTTCTCTAGAATATTTGAGGTGTATTTTTAAGACCAAATGACATTACTATCTATTCATAATGTTCTTATGGGGCACTAAATGCAGATAAAGGAATACTTTCCTCATCCATTTTTATTTGTCAATAATCACTTTTGCAATCCATTTTCGAGAACCAAGAGGCTCCTTAAATTCTATTGAAAAGAACTGTTTTGTTGGGAATATAATATCCATCAAAGACAGTATTATCATTAAGCTTTTTGTAATAAATTACCATTCTGGCTTTTCCTCTTTTTTCTTCAGCATGATTTCTTACCATAAAAGCAGGACTAGTATGAGGACTCTTGCGATGTCTAATTAATCCTCTGTTAATAAGTCCTTTAATTTGTTTATCAAATTCTTGGGTGTCCTGGTGTGTATACACCATTTGTTTAATCCGAATGATGGTATTGGGATTTAATAGAGTGATTTTAGCAAATGTTTTATCTTTATCCCAAAATTTTAAAGAATTGTCAGAGTAGAGTTCTTTGCATAATTTTTCTTATTGTTCAGCAATCTGCTTTTTAATAGATAACTCAAGTAATGAGATTGTCAATGCTACTTCTTGTTGTGCAGACATTATCTTCTCACCACGCTGGCTGCGTGCAAATTTAATTTTTCGATCAGTGTAGACGTTACTTAATTTTTCAATAGGAACTTAGTGACTATTAATTGTAAATATTATTTAGTTTATGGTCTGAGTGCATGGAGAATATAATCTTTGAAAATTATTTCCAATAATCATATCATGAAAGGGTTGATCAATAGCCCATAGAACTGGTATAATACATTAAACTCATCCTAATTCTATGGATAATCCTTCTATGGTTTCATTGTGACTCATAACACTATTATCAGCTATCCTTACTTGTGAAGAATTTTTAATCCTTTTCCACATAAATTCAGGAAATAATGATCTTTTTTCAAAGCATACAGAACAACCACTATTTATGTAAGCACATAGTTGATACTTATCATATCCCTCTAAACATACTTTTATTGGGATATAGATGCTATTAGGGTTTGTATTGGTAGCCTCATAGCATATTTCCATAGTCGTTTTTTTGACTAATTCATTCTCGTAGATTGGTTCACTAACAATTCTTGTTTTGTACCTAATGACCTTTCTATCTAGACTTGTTACTCAATCTAAACTGGGTCTTGCAATTTCAAAACTCGTTCTACTCATTTCACTAGCTATGCTAATTGTATCATCTTCTTTAAGCTCTTCTTTAATGGATGAAGATGCTTCTCTCTAATCTAACCTTGTGCTCATACTTCTTAATAATTGGGGTTTAATGGTGATTTTTGCTTCCTTGTCAATTTTTATTATATTTTTCTTATTAATTTTTGTAGGGCTGGCAAAGTTAGATATTCATGAACGATCGGTTTTTATATCTTAAGGGTTAGACTTAATTCTCTGGATCTTCTATATGGGGGTATGACTTTCATATTTTTCTGCCTCTATCATTGTTACCTTAGTCTTAGGGTCTATCGATTATCTAACTTGTAGATAATTTTTCAAAATATACTTAAAGGATGTCCTCCTCTTTTCGTATCCATCCCAATTGTTTTTATTTCAAGGGATAGGAAGTTTTTAACAAATTTATCTTTTAGACTCACATAATATCTAGATCAATAGTTGAAACCTACTGACCCATTATATAAATTTATTTTCATCCCTGTAATTATCTGATTATTAAATTTGGTATGTCTAATATCACAGAGTAAAGCATAAAGGTCAATATCTTTACCATAATATTGTAATGGAGTGATTTGAATTTGGACACTTCCGACATGGATATACCTATATTTTCTATCTTTGTTATGTTTAAGGATATTCTCCCAATTAATAAGATTAACTTCCCCAACGTCATACTCACAATTCTTTATCTCAAGATCTCCTTCCATCATTTCACATACGTATTTGCTTTTTAATTGAAACATGAATTTTTTATAGATTGTGTCCTTTTGGATTACTGGAAGAACCCAATCTCCCTTGACTTCTTCATGATCATTGTCTACCACAAACTCTTCTCCTTGAAGATTACCAAGGTTAACCGAGCTACTTTCCATCATATGGCTAGTTTCTTCATAAACACTCTCTTCATATTCATTGTCCTCTATAATTTCAACAATTCCTTTGTTGTTACCTAGGGCTAGGTCTAAAGCCTCATCTTCACTAAGCTTAACATAATCTAGGCTTCCCAATATTTCAATAAGTTTGTTATTCTTTCTGTTTTTGCATTTATTAGCATAATGCCCTACTTCTTCACATGCCCAACATTTGCAGTTGTTCTTTCCTACTGGGCAATAAGCAGCTTTCCTAAAAAATCTACGTTTTTTAGGACCAAGTTGTAATATTTTCTTTTATATTTTTCGCCTCTTTGCTTGCTAAAGCTCTTTTTCTTATAGAATTTTTTTCTCTTCTTTTCTCATATTCTTTTTCTTATTGGTGAGGTTAATCTCGGCAAGTCAAGAACTGCTTCTTAATTTTCTTTTGCTTTTGAAGATCAAGACATTGTTCATTGACCCATTTTCACAAATAGAAAATTCTTGAACCAAGAGTATCAACAACATTTGTTCATTCAAACTATGCCATGTATTATTCATTAATTACCGAATTTATGGGACATGGCAACTTATCATAGAACATGCCAAGATTGGTTTCATTATGCCCAATTTTGTAATAATATTGACTGAATTCTGCAATATAATTTTCTAGATATCTCATATCCCATAGTTCTATGTTGTTAATTTTTCTTTGCCATTCTCGTGCTTTTTCTTCAGAATCAATTTTAGCTCCCATGAATTCAGTTTCAATTTCTTTACACAGACTTCTAAATATAGCAATCGGTGTTTCCATTGCTCTTAATGTATTTTTACCATCTTCACTTAATGAATCATACCAGTCAGCTACAGTACCAGAGAAACTATGTTCGATATAATTTAGAAAGGTTGTCGCAGTCCATTTAGTATTTAGGTTTAAGGCACGGTTCATTCCTCTTTTCCAGTGCTCAAATATCTCTTCACTATTACGCGCTCCATCAATATTTAAGACATATCCAATTTGGCTAATTGGGGCAAGGCCAATTTCTTCGTAGGTCGCGGTTTTCCTTGGGATAAACCCAAAGGAAAAATTGCTATTACGTCCTGCAGGAACATATCTATGTCTTAAGAAATGAGTGTTTCTTCTAGATGGTTTACCAAATTCTTTAGATTTAGGAACGACATTATTAACAAGATTAGTCTATGTTTCATATAAATCAATTTCTTCTCCGATTTCATTAATCTCATTCTCAGTAACAATTTTACCATATTTTTTATCTAATTTTCCTTTAATTTCTTTTTGCAGATGATGTTGTTTTTATCGATGAGACCAGACAAGGAGTTAATAATAAGTTGGAGCGTTGGAGGCACTCTCTGGAATCTAGAGGTTTTAGAGTGAGTAGATCGAAGACGGAGTACCTTCATTGTTGTTTCAGTGGAAGGGTAGATGTAAGGGGAGAAGTCACCCTGGATGAGAGGCCGATACCTAAGGTTGATAAGTTTAAGTATTTAGGCTAGATCATTCATCAGAATGGGGATATTGACGATAATATAAACCATCGTATAAAAGTAAGCTGGCAAAAATGAAAGTATTCCTCATGTGTGCTGTGTGATAAGAGGGTGCCACGTGGATTGAAAGACAAAGTCTATCGCATGGTAGTTAGACTGGCCGTTCTTTATGAATCGGAATGTTGGCCCCTCAAAAAGACGCAAGTCCAAAGACTGACGGTAGCAGAGATGAGGATGTTAAGGTGGATGTGTGGTTACTCGAGGATAGACAGAATTAGGAATGGAGTTATCAGGAACTCAGTTGAAGTAGCTTCGATCGTAGATAAGTTGAGAGAGTCACGACTCCGATGGTTTGGGCATGTGAAGAGGAGGAGCGTGGACGCTCCAGTGAGGAGATGTGAGAGGATCAACATCTCCGAAGGCAGAAGAGGGAGGGGTAAACCCAAGAAGAGTCTGGACGAGGTGACTTGAAAGTTGCTGGTTTGTCGAAGGACATGGCTTAGGATAGGAAGCTGTGGCGGAATAGGACTAAGACCGTAGATCGTGGAGTCTCGTCCCCGTAGTGTTTGTATACAGGTTGCACTGTCTTTTCCTATATGGTGTTTGTATGCAGGTCGCACTGTCTTCCGAGAAGAGTTCTCGTCTGCTTACCTTGGGCGATCAGGTATACGGCCTTCCTCCTTTCTATTGTCCTTTTATTTCATAGTTTCAGCAATTGATCTTGTATTTATCTTTTATTTATCTCGGGCATCCCTTGCTATAGAAGCTTTCTTCCATAAAATATTTTATTAATAAATGTTTTTGCAAAAGCTTTCGTATATAAAATATTGTCATAAAACTCTTTTCGTGGGTCTATTGGAATCGACTTCTCTATGGGTAGTAATGCCGGTAGAGGTAAGGTTGCCGGTCGCTGGATCTCCCCACACCCCGCGAAAGCGGGACTCACACTGAAAGTAGTTGTTGTTGTTGTTGTTGTTGTTCCTTTAATTTCTTTTAGTGGTAATGCATTAAGATCGTCAAGTTTAATTAAGTTCATTTGCTGATAGATTTCTTCTTCTAGATGGACATAATTAGATGCTTCATTATCATCCGGTAGTATGCCATATTTATCACTGATTGCACTCATGATTTTGTTTAATTCTTCTAGATTTTGTTCTTCATCGAATTTTTTTGTAGTTCTTCAAGGGAATGTTGCTTATACTCCATCTTCTTTTTCTTTCTTTTCAGTCGATTTTTCACCAGATTGTTCTGCTACTTCTTTTTCAATTTTTATCTCTTGCAAAGGAAATGGAATTTTACTTTTTGGATTTTGGAAAGGATATTTATGCTGAAAAGGAGTACTAATTCTAGAAGTAGCTTTTCTCCTATGTCTAACTTTGTTAATAAGAGAAAGATGGACAACAGTTAACTGATGCTTAAGATCTTTTAGTTCAGTCTTAATTTTGACTGATTCGGCTTTTAATTCTAAAACTATATCAGTGATATAGTTTAATTGAGGTGCTAATGAGATATTACCTTCACGTGAGTGGACAATGTGTGAATAATTAGGATTAGGACAAGCAGTTGATAATTTAAGCATTAATCACAGTTAATTAGCTTAATTAATCATTAATTATCTTAATAATCTTAATTATTTTCGTAGACGTGGCTCTTATACCAGTTGAAACAGGGCCTCAGGTTATAATGGAAAATATTACAAATACAAATTTAGATTTTTTGAAAGTAAGTTTTTAAGGATTGAGGGTAGATTTGCAAATATGAAAAGTCCTTGGACGTGCTTTGCAAACTAGAATAGTGTCTTAGTCTAGAAAATTGCTCAAATAAAGATTTTAGGGTCCTTTCTGTTTGTTACTAGAAAAGACAAGGTACTTTATATTTAATTTTAAAAACCGAGGGTCCTTAAAATAGTTTACACTAAATCGGGGATACCTCCGTGTAGTTTATTCCCATTATCCATATATTTGTAGTAGAAAGGCAACTCTTTACACAATAGTATTGACACGAAGCAATGAAACAATGCCAAATTTTCATTTCATTAATTTGCCAGAAGCCAATACAACAATTACATTTCTTCTACATATCATTGTACTCAAAATACAATACATATGATCACTAGCATCATTATTCAATAACCCCTGCACCTAAACATATTATTGATCATTTTTTACATTGAAATGCCACTAATGCATCTAGACCTACCAAGAACTATCATTATGGCTGGTTCTTTTGACCCCACCCCTAATCCAAATGCATAACGACAACAAACGCAACATCAATGCAGACATTATCAACCTCCCTGTTCTGGTAGCCTTGAATATCCATCTTCAGCTTGTAATTCTTCTTCTTTCTCCTCCTCAACCGGCATGAATAAGTAGGGCTTGTAGCGACTGAATTTCACAGCTCCTTGAAGTACCAAATTTTAAGATTTTCCAAGTTCAAATTCGAGTGTAGGCAGTTAATTTGAATTCAATTTTAGGAATTCTAACAAATAAACGAGGAAATAAAAGGGTTAGGTTTTCGGATTTGAAATTGGGATTTTGATTTGAGAACAAACTTGGACAATATTGGGGATTATTCCATTCGAATTGACACAATATTGCAACTCTTGCATCAATTTTGCCAAATTTTGCAAAAATAATGAAAAACCACAATGGTAGGGATTCCGCCATGGTGCTGCTGTGTGAAGAATGGGAATGTGAGGAAGCAAAATGATGTGTGTTGATTGTTTTTATATGTTTCTCAAAGCTTTTAAATTCCTACTTTTCATTAATGTCAAAAAAAATTAATAGTAACTTATTCAACTTGCCATACGCGGTTAACTGGAGGCGCAATGGCTATTAGAATTATCTTGCTTTTGTGAGTGGTACATTTGACAAAAATAAAAGTTTGGTGGTAATGTTAGGAAAAATAAAGAAGCCAGTGCCTCAGAGGCTCTAGAGTCCAAGGACTCACAAACTGCAGCTACCCCCGCCCCTCAAAAGGGGGGCAAAAAAAAAAAAAAAAAGCTAATTGACAGTGTGAAGACCAAATATGAGACTCTGGCGGACCCCACCAAATTATTTACTTCCTTCTTTTTCTGCACTCTGCAAAAAGCAGCTTATAGAAGGCGGAGGGGGTCGTGCTTCCTTTCTCCGTAGTAAGACCGTCATTAATGGTGATTGAACCACAATTTCCGTGTCATCTCATCGAAAAAAAGCAAGAGAGATGAGATTCTTCGGAGGCAAAGACGCCGGCGATCCTTCGGCGTCGGCCATTTCTCCGTCGTCTTCGCCGGCGCATTCGCCGTCGGTGACGGGTCCGGCCCGCCCAATTCGGTTCGTTTATTGCGACGACAATGGCAAATTCCGACTTGATCCGCAGGCATTGGCTGTTCTTCAGCTCGTCAAGGAGCCCATCGGCGTTGTCGCCGTTTGCGGCCGGGCTCGCCAGGGCAAGAGCTTCATTCTGAATCAGGTTGTCTCTCTTTCTCCCTCTCCCTGCTTTTGATCATTATTGACTTTCTGCTGGTTGAACTGATCTAAGGCGGGGATTATCGTTTTTGAAGTGGAATATGCTAGTGTTTTGATTGGCAGTTGAATTTTGCTTGACTTGCTAGGAGAAAAGTTCAAACATTGCTGAGAAGAAATTGCATTGATGTAATTATGTTTTAACAAGTTGAACAATAGTAATGTGCTT
>NCQT01149458.1:24373-40785 GCA_002740465.1 Stenocereus thurberi | reverse complement strand
CTCGTTTGGTTGGAGGTAAATAGAGATGTAATGCAATCAAACTTAGAAACCTAATTAAATTGCTATATTTGTTTTAGTAGTGACTTGTGTAACTAAAATTACATTGTAATAGAAATGACATAGAGGGATATAATACGAGTAACATGCCCTCCCCTAAGCAATTCTATTTACATTACTTGAGGTAATCAAACCCAACCAAAAGAATTAAAATCCCAAGACCCACCTAAAAGCACCAAAAACCCTCATCTCTTTTCATTTATCAGCTCACAGCAGGCGTATCCTAGGCAATCTGTAGCAACCATGTCCACGGCGATCTAAAGCTTTCTCTCTCCTCCTACATTCTCTATTCCACATCATCATCATCATAATCTTACTCTCTTCTTGTCCATCAGCTTATTACTCTCTTCTTGTCCATCAGCTTATTGTTCATGATGCACTATTGCCGCCATATTATAGCCTTGCACAAAGTTATTCATCCACCATCTTCTATATGGTAATCTACCTCTTCATTTTGATGATTTATCATACAAGTTGTATGTGATTAGTTGAAGTTAATCTCTTTGGTTCATAGAAAATTAGGGATGATTTAGCTTAATCTCAAGTCATTGCAGATTTGGTAATCTACCTTCTTCATCTTCTATGGATTTTGTCTTGGTTGTTGCCGATCTGGTGATGCATTTTTGTTTGAGTTATTTCTGGTTTTTTGATTTTTGATTTTTTCTTTGGAGCAAGAAGGTATAATTGTGGTAATTGGATCTTTGCATATTGTTTCATCTATGCTGGATTCTATTTGTAGATAATTTCTGAAGTGTAATTATGGTCACACCTTTCACCCCTTAACAATCCTTCAAGTCAAATTCAAAGTTCTGCTGCCTAAAACCCATTTGTCAACAAGCTTCTTTCTCTCTCCTCACACTTCCAATATTTTCTTAGGTATTTTGACGTCAGTCTCTATTATATCTTTTGTTTTTGATGTGTTGAGGCTTTTGCCACATATGAGTCAGATACACTTGGTTGTTTGTAGATAGGTGTTTATAAAAATCTTGGTTTTCCTTAGCCTAAAGTGGGGATTAAATAGTGAGTCAATGATACCTAGAACCTTAATCATGATGGAGTTGACATGTACTCAGTGAGTAGAGCTCCTTCAACCATTCTTGGAAGTTTAAGAAAATAGTTGGATTTCAATTCAAGTCTTTCATTGATTTGGATAACAGTAGTATTTGCTCTTGCTTATAACTTTATGGATGTACTTATGGATATCTTTCATGGTGTTCATGTTATTTGCTAGTTGATGGATAACTTCTTGTATTGTCTGTTGATAAGTGGTGCATTTTGACTACTGAATCTTGGTCATGTTTTCTAATTCCCACACTCTTTTGGAAGCTTTATAACTAGATTGTTACGGCTGTTGCCTCAACTTTCTACAAAAGTTAAGATATCTACTGCATAGGTCATCTTGAGGTTCCAATCTTCATCATTTTGCTTGGTGAATTTGATATGAATAGTTGTAGACTTATTCTTTGTGCCTGCGTGTAACCTTATTCAAGGGTCGATTTCTTTTCTAACAGTAGTGTTGTCTATTATTATTTGGATGGCACTAAGTCATCATCATGTGTGTTGTGTGGGTCTCCATGATATCTTGTCTGTTATTATTTGAATGGCATCAAGTCAACAACAATGAAATCTTATAGCAGTAGTTACTATTCAAAGTTGAATTACTATCCTAGTGTAGTATTTGGGATCGCTTTGGTGGTGAATTTTGGATATTGTTCTGGTGGACTTAGTTTTTCCGGCATTGAAAGGGAATATTAGGTCCTTGCTCTTCTTTGTGAAGATATTTAAACTGCGTAACTAATAATTTATTACAAAGAAAATTAATTTTTGTTTAGTTCTTGTTCTAGTTATTTCCTCTATTAATGTTTTTGTGTTTTTTCCTTACACTTTTAGGTTTGGATCAAGATGTTTTCAAGTGCATACCATTCCTATTTCTGAAGATGGTAGATTAGAGATACTCTTCTTATTGCTAAAGGTGGAAGATATGAGATGTGGTTATTGGTTGTTATATATGCAAACTATTATTGAGAATTTAGAAATTATTTTTGTTATAAAGTCCTTTTTTAGAATTTGTTACAATGCCGAAACCTTATTAGCAAGATATTTTTTGGTACATTATTGTTGAAAATAATTATTAGCTTGTTCAAATTTAACTTTATTGGGGTTGAAATTTAATTTTTGTTTAATTACCACTTCTAAAATAGTACAAGGACATTGTTTGCAAAATGCGACTACATTACATATTGAATTTGTGAACCAAACAGTGCAAGGGAATTGTGATTACATTACCTTATGTAATTAGTCTATAATCAACCAAACATGGTAGTGCGATCACTGTTGCATTATACTTCATTTCCATTACAGTACATTATTGATTAGATTACAACCTAATTACATTGCATGCAACCAAATGCCACTTTTTTTTTGGAGGTCAGTAGGGTAATGCAACTATTATATTAAAAAGTTAAAACAAACGATCCAAGAGTAAATAATAGCTAAACTACAAATGGAGCATCACCTACAAATGACCTACACAACACGGGAACATTATAACAAGTTCTAATGCAACCCCCGTCGCAATTTCAACAGGAAAAATACCTACTTTTTGAGGATCAGCTTAACGCCATCCAAGAATGATGTCTCCAACTTTCTCTGACCACATATGATCTTGACAATATTTCTCCAATCAATTTTATATCGATCATTGCTTATCCGACGTTTGAATCATTCTTACAATCTTCCCTAGCGCAAGCAGCTAAGCTAAACCTAAATGGTTCAAATTCATACCTCTAGCTAATTGTAACTGCTTTCTCAGTTTTTGTACATAAGGTTTTTTTTTTTTTTGGGTCGTGGCTGCATGTGCTTCCTTCTTCATTGTTTCCCTTTTCCTTGTGGAGTTGGGTTGATAATGCTAGTCTTAAGTGTATTACTCTTGGTTTGAATGGAATAGAAAGTTTTAGCACTATCTAACCCCGCCCCCGCCCCCGCCCCTACCCCTGGCCGAAATGAAAATCAAGCAACTTAACTACCTTTGATAAAGACTTTTCCATTATTAATGCCAAGTTTTGGTATGAACCTTTGCATATTACGTCAATAGTGTAAGCAACTATTTATTATGCATCCTAATTAACATTTTGAAATTTTTTGATATTTTATTATTTGGTGCTTGTACCTGTCTCAAAGATTATAATTGCATTTTTGGAAACATATAATTGTTTATTTTCTATTAGTTAATTGATTTTTTTTATAGAACTATTAGATCATTGATGAATATTTACTTATTTTATTGATGAATATTTACAAGGTTTTGATTGTTCTTCTAGTTATTGTTATTCTATATCCTAAATTGTTTTGCTTGCATGCTAGTGTTTGCAATTGACCAACTTTGCCTAATTTTTTTTTATTTTGCTTACAATTTCAAATAGATGACTATTTAGTTTATTTCGTAAAGAACATTTGTAATATATACTACTAAACTTTTTTACTTGCAGATTACAAATTTGATGTTTAATTTGTATTACAATTATTAATATTTATTAATGACCATGTGGATTACATGCCGATGGGATTTTGCAATAATTAATGATGAACATTTAAAACAAAACTAGTTTAACTCAAAAACAAAATTAGACAACTTAATCATTATATCAAATTTTAAAAATAATGTCCTCAGCTGAATTGAAATAAATATTTCTCAATCGAAATTACTTGTGTTTCTAGAGCAAGTCTACTAAATCAACTAGCATACCTAAACTTATTTCAAAATCAAAAATAATTGAACTAAAACAAATCTGGACCCAAAATTTAATTGATCTTAATGTAATTGAAAGCAAATGAATATAATTTTAAATTGAATCAATGTTGTCAAAAACAGCATCACTATATTTGTGATCTTGAACAGAAAAGAAAAGAAAGACAAAAAAAAAGAAAAAAGAAAAAACACAATCGAAGAGAATTGCTCTAAGTGGACGACCATATTATATGATGGTCCTAAAATCATAACACCACAACTGTTAAAATAATTTTTGGGATTTAAAATGATAAGACCATCAATCTCTTGTACTTGACTAAACTAAAGCAATCTATATGTTTAATTCAACAATGATGCATTTTAAAGCTCTTATTATCTAATATGTGCCCAAAATAAATTATTAAGTTAGGATTTTAATAGACGTTTTTGTTCACTTTGTAGGGTTTTGAAAAAAATCAATCAGATGCTAAAACAGGATGCCTAACGAAAAAGAAAGAAACATTTGATTAAGTTGAAACCTAAAGGAAAAAAAGAGAGGCTTGAGCATTCGGCCTAGCAAATGCCAGCCTGCTAGCTCGTCTTTTTCCCCCTCATCTGCCAGTCATGCCCCCCTTTTCTCTTCTTTTCACTATAGATCCATGGCCCCTCCCCCTCTTTAATTTTTCTCTCTCCTCACCTCTTTTTCCTGCCATCATGTGATAGCCCCGAGCTCTTTTTATTTTATTTTGTCCATTGCCCACTGGTAAACTTGAGACCTCCCACCCCCGTTCTTTTTATTTTTTTCCATTTTCACTTATCCCAATAATGCCTGAGTCCCCTATTTCCTTTCTGTTATTTTGCTTCAACCTCCATGCCATAGCCCCATTTTTTTCTTCTTTCTCATCCTTCGCTCTTCTTCTTTACTCTCATCAGTTACGATCATTATCTATTATCTCCATATCTCTCATCAATTTGAGTGAGTAGTTGGGCTTTAATAGAGTGGTTGCAAAGAGTTTAATTCAAGTTTAATGGAAAGGAATCAAGAGCTTAGACACAGTTTTGGCTATAACGGGAGCTGTAAAGCTGAATAGCAAGCAGAAAGTAGCTGTGATAGGATATTCAGTTTTTAATTAGTTTATATTTTGCTCATCTTCTTCTTGTTTTATTTCTAGATTAGTTGTCAAACTTTCAACTTATATTTGACTAGAGTTACCTTTTGAATTCAAGTGGGAGTTCTCCTAATTGGTGCTAATTGTGCAAGCAATTGATTTGAATCCGAGCTCAGATCTTCCCAGCGTTTTAATTTGATCTGTTTTTGTTGCTGGATCATGAAGTTTTTACATCTATATTGTTTTTTCAATTGCCAAGGTCAAGTAGATTTGGCTCTTCTTCTTCTTTTCTTATTTTTGTTGAATATGTTTTAATCTCATACTTGTCATCGATTCTAGGCACCATTTCTCATTCCTTCTTCATCTTACTTTTCTTTCATTTTCTTACCTAATGTTGTTGCTATCATGCATTGACTGTAGAGTTGACAGATACCTTTATAGCAACTTTTGTGTAATTTAATTTTTGCATTGTGATCTGAGTCATTTATGTGAATGAGAGCTTTAGTTTATATAATTTTATAGTAGACAGTAGTTACAGTAGATTCTTACGTACTATGATTGTCATCAGTCTGAAAAGGGAGTAAGAGTCAGTTTCCTAGGCCAGTTAGGAACGTGATCGATATCCTAAATGGAATATGTCTGTTTGCTAATTAGTTTTTGACTTAGGATAAAAACAAGGGATAGGAAGTCAAGAAGCCAGCCTTGGTGCCTAATAGGGAAACTAGCCGGCTGCCTAAGAGTCTGGCTGCATTAGAAGTAGCCCGAGTCTAAGATACAAAGGGTTATGAGCTAGGATTCCAATCTCAATGTCTAATATTGAACCCAGTTGACATCCTGTAGACTAGTCTAACTCCATCTGTGCCCGTTTGAGTCATCATACTGAGCTCTCGGTCTTAGTTTTTTAAGTGCATAGGTTAATGTATTAAATTTAAGTCTTTGTTTCCCTAGCAAAGGTACTCAGTTGAGCTAGCCCTTGGAACTTTTTGATATTTATCAGGATAAGGGGAAACTAACAAAGTATAGGAATAAAGTCCAACAAGTAAGAGACTTTTGTCTAAGATGAAGGCATAAGAAACTCCATCGGTCATGTCAAGGTCAATGTCTCAGTCAAGGGCAAATCATACACCAATTCCAATGGCAGGGAGCAATGAGATCGCTCAACTCATGAAGACGATTGAAAGGATGTAAGCCAAAAATGGAAGAGAGCAACAAGAAGGCGGGGGTGATGATTGATGTGCTCTGGAACCTCCCCAAGGAGGCCCAAGTAGAAAATACTAACCTCCCTCCCTAGAAGACACAAACGATAAGGGAAGGGCAGAAATGAAGAATAAGTAGGAAGTAGAACTGGAGAAGAGCCCTTCTCAAGCTGATCCATGCATAGATCTCATAGAACAACTCCTTAAGGAATCATCCATGTTCAATAATTAATTTTGAAGATCATACAGGATTCACTTCAATCCCATAAGGAAAGTTACCCCAAAGTTCACTATGTATGATATCAAGTTTCGTGGAACTAAAAATCCACGTCACCATGTGAGGAACTTCATTAGTACAATGACTCTGAAGGAGATTGACAAGGACATCTTTCACCTCATATTTCCTTAGACTTTTGACAAGGTTGCTATGAGATGGTACAATACTATGAACCCATGAATGGTCGCAAATTGGAAGATTTGTGAAGGGAATTCTTACGTCAATATTCATACAATATTGACCTCCTAATAACATTAAAGGATCTAGAACTGGTCAAGCAAGAAGAAAAAGAAGGATTCACTGACTACTTGGTTAGATAGAGGGCAAAGACTACTCACATGGCAGATCAACCTTCTGAAGCCGATCACATGAGGCAATTCATCAGAAACCTCCAATCCACATATAAGCAGCACCTGTAATTCGCATCATTTGAGAATTTTGCTGCATTGAGAAATATTGGGACGCTGATAGAAGAAAAGTTGTTCAAGGTAGCACTTGCTAAGCCTAGTAGCAACTGGAAAACTAACTATTAAAATAAAGATAAAAAGGCTAGCAGCTTGAAGGATGTATATACCGTAAATCACTTTAACGAATATACCCCTATAGCAACCACCTACACCTAAGCTTTGGAGCAACCCTAAACCTCCTGAGCTTAGGCTAAAAGTTGAAGCTCTTTGATAGTCCACGTGCTTTAATCTGGCAAATTACAGTAAGTATCTTTGGTCGCAAGGACAGAACACTGAGAATTGTTGGACTTTCAAAAATAGGCTAGAAGGGATGTTTAAATTGGGACATGCCCTACTGTTTAAAGTAGCACAAAAGCCTAGCAATGAAAAGAAACCCATAGGGCACCACAAAAACATCTTTATTATCAATAGCCATGAAGGAGGATGGGACCCATCTGTGTTCATACAAAACATTCATGCCCCAAAACCAAGGGTGAGCATGCCTACACAACATCTAGAGGTCCGTAGCCTTTCAGAGAGTAATGAAGAAGAGGTATATGAAACCTGAGGAGGTTATTTGCTTGCTGAAGCAAGTGATGATGACTTCTGGGGCGAGAACGAAGAAGAGAACTTCTAAGAGGAGAAGGACGATAGTCCAACGACTTACAAAAATCAGGAGACACTAAGTGAAGAAGGGTGCACAACGAGCCTCAAAAAATGAAAAGGTCACACCAGCCTAAGAAGAAGATCTGGTACTTAAACAACTAAAGAAACTCAAAGTTAATGTGACTGTCTAACAATTTATAGTAGCTTCTAAAAAGTATAGACAACTTCTCTTAGACAAGCTGAACAAAATTGATGTGTCACCAAAGCTACTCTAGAGGAAATAATAGCTTCGATTACATCTGGAAAAGGTAAGATCTCCCACCAAGAGGTTCATAATACAACAACACCCTCTACCTCACTGTAATATGCCTTCAGAAGTATGTTCCTTGCCCTGGTCGATAATGGATCAACATTACATGTCTGCCCTTAGAGTGGCTAAGAGATGAGGAATAAAGGAGGATCATCTCTTAACACTATTTACTTATCTAAGAGCATATAAAAACTCAATTAATGTGGGCACTGTGGAAAGAAATGTGAAAATTCTAAGTTTTGGATATATCTACTACCTTCAATCTGTTCCTAAAATGGCCATAGCTTCATGACCACCAGGTAGTTCCTTGCATATTGCATCAAAAGGTAAAGATGCTGACAAAAGGAAATGTGGTGACTATTGAAGCAGATAATCTGTGCATCAATTATTGATAAGTGGTCAGAACGGGAAACAAAGCACGGTCACAAGCACAAGGAACTCTACAACTTTGAAACAGTGTTCGTCCTAGAAAAAGACAAAACTCCTTTTGACTTTGGTCCTTATTCAAATTTAAGTGTGAATGCTATCCTTAAGAAGCTAGGCTACTTCCTTAGGGTGACTACAGGATGAAGAGCACAAGGATGGACTACCTTCCCCTTAAGTCAAAATGTGGATTACAAACTCGGGCTAGGGCATAAGCCCACTCTAGAAAAAGTGTCTAAAGGTAGGCGAGAAGCTATTGAGAGGTTGCTGTTAGGAAAGGGTACCCAAAGCACTACATTATAAGGCCATATCTTCATAAAAAAGGGCAGCCCGATGCACAAGTATCCCGCGTTTATGTAGGGTTCGGGGAAGGACCGCACCCCAAGGGGTGAATTGCAGGCAGCCTAACTTGACTTTGTCAGTGGCTGATTTTACGGCTCGAAGACCTTTTGGTCACACAGAGACAACCTTACCGCTGCTCTAAGGCTCCCCTTCAAAGCCATATCCTCAACACTCCCTGGAAGATTTTGATATGAAGGAGACAACTTCTGTAATACCCGTGTATTCGACTTTTCATTACGCTAGTGGTGACGCTCTTTTTACGTTATAAAAACCGTATTTTATTAGCGATATGAGCTAAAATTATTTTCTAAGTGCCTATATAAGCGTTAATTTTATTAAAAAGAATATTTTTGTCACCAGTAATAATATTATTATTATTAGTTTTGAAAATCTTTTGGTGATTTTTAATAAGCATTATTAACAGTTATTAACGAGTACTAAATCGACTAGGAACTCGAATAAGACTAGGTTGTTAATCTTAGAAGTAGTTCGATGTTATTAAATCGAACCTAGATAGGTTTGGGGAATGAATAACTGATTAAGGATTATACTATCGATTTGAGTTTAGAATTCGGGTTACGAATTAGACTAGCGGTATCAAATATGAATCAACTTGGGACAAAACAATAAAGTGAGGGAGGAGTATTTTGGTAAATTATGCAAGACCCCTCTCTTTTTCTTTCTCTTCACGTGCGACCCCCCCAGCAGCTCACCTTTTTTTCTCTCCTCCTCCATCTCCTTCTCCTCTCCACACCTATGACCTCAAGTACCAGAATCCCATCAAATTTTTGCCTTCCTCAGCTGGAAAAACCTTAAATTTCACCTCCCCAACATCATACAAGCCCACTGCTGCAAAATCTGAGCAAAATTCGAAGGATTTCACCACATTTTTGGTTGATTTGGGTGGCAGTTTGAAGCACGAACGCATGCTCCGAGCTTGTCCATGTAATCTAGCTTCTAGTGGCTTCAATCTTCGTTATTTTGGGAGTAAAATTCATAGCTTCAGGCATCCATCTCAAATTCAAGTCAGTGAGTGAGGTTTTAGGTCAAAATTTGGGGTTGATTTGCATGATTTGGGCACGGTTAGGGTTTTGTTTGTGTGTGGTGAGCAGGAGCCGAGGGGTTGATGCTGTTCGAACACCTAGAGCCAAGCCTAGCAGCTTCAATTGATCATCTGCCTTGGAATCGAGGTGAGGGTTCCTTTCCTCCTAAATTATTGCTAATTTCAACGATTTTCACTAAATTAGTTAGCGATGTTAATTGAGGTTAGAAATCAGTTTGGGTAAACCTAGAATTGAAATTGAGGAAATTACGAACATGATGTTAATTGTGGGTTAATCACATGTTTAAATTACTTTTAGATTATTAATGGCTAGACAGTTTGGAGGTTCGCTTAGTTAATAATAATTAGAGTATTGCCTTAGTGTTGTCACTTCATCAGTTTATTAGCCCTGAATCATGTTTTGAAGTTTAAAAATGCTAATCAGGCGAATTAAGGCATTAGTAAAGCATGTTGATTTTGGTTTAGAAGCTATCGCTAAATCATTACAGTTGGGTTTAATTTATATATTGGGATATTAATGAGAATGTTGTGCTTGTATATGATGGTTTTGATGAATTGTTGGTTTGTTTACGACATTATCGAACCGAGTTGCAAGTTGGATGGCTCAAGGTGGAACTATTGAGTGGTTTGAGGTTCTTGTGGTCGGTGCTATGTGAGGAGGGAGATAGAGTTGTGAATTGCCGCAATCGTGTGGATTGCGAGGCCATGTATGGCTTAATGAGTTGTGATGAAGTGCATGAATGTGCTATTGTGAACCTCTTTTCCCCCGATATGCTATGTGATGTTATGTGATTAATTCTTGAAATTTTAGACGCCTTTAAAAAGAAAAGGTCCTTTAGAAAGTTTGTTTTACACGTTTGAAAATACTTTTATGTTAGGACATCTAAAGCATAAAAAGGTCATAAACTGTCGAACTGCTCAGTTAGTGACTCGACTGAATAGTCGGCAGCTTTAGGAAGTTCAAAAGCAAACTAAAAGTGAGTTCGAAAAAGTTTTTAAGGCATTGGTTTGGGTATGACCCCTCCTCGTGTTTAAAAGAATTTAAACGACTCGAAAAGGGGCCACTTAAGGTGCTAAATATGAAGCTTAGCCTATTTGTGTGTTATTTGCTTACTTAAGTTTCTATTGAGTTTCGATTAAAGAGCTAGTAAGTCCATAATGACTTTAAAAAGCATTTGTGATGAAAATATAAAAAGAAACCTTAAATTACCTTATAAACGAGCTAAGTGCTTTAAGATTTTGAATAGTAGTAAGTTTGGGAACATTTTAAAGCCTTTAGTTTATTTAAACACCCTTTTTGAGTTTTAAAAAGAACTGAAACGAGTTATGGAATGACAACTGAAGATTTTAATACGAATCTAATTTAAGTTACACGCTAACTAAGTATTTTGAGTTAAGCTTTGAATAATAATGAGCGTGAAAGCGATCAAAGGTCTTAGTTCGCTTGAGCACCTCTCTTTGAGTTAAAGAGGAATTTTCAAATGAATCTAGCTTGCATTATTGTTAACTAAGTATTTAAGTCTCAAATGGGTTTCGATCTCGAACTTAGTTTGAATCAAACATTAACTAAGCACGTTATGTATCAAACGAGTTTCGTTTTACGAGTTAGTAAACGTATTACGTTTATAAGAAACTTTTAAGTTGAAAGTAAAGTTGTTTTATGATTTAGCAAACTTAATGCATTTATCCGAAGTTTATAAGTTAAAAACGAAGTTGTTTTACGATTTAGCAAATTTGGTACGTTTATATGAAGTTTATAAGTTGAAAATGAAGTCGTTTTATGATTTAGCAACCCTATTACATTTATATGTGGCTTCTAAGTTGAGAACGAAGTCATTTTACAATTTAGCAAACTTAATACGTTTATACGAAGTTCATAAGTTGAGAACGAAGTCTTTTTATGAGTTAGCAACCCTATTACATTTATGTGCAGCTTCTAAGTTGAAAATGAAGTCGTTTTACGATTCAGTAAACTTAATACGTCCATAGAAGCTTCTAAGTTGAAAACGAAATCGTTTTACGATTTAGCAACCCTATTACATTTATACGAAGCATTTAAATTAGAAACTAAGTCATTTTATGATTTAGTACATATTTTACGTTTATAAGAAGCTTTTAAGTTATTTACAAAGTTGATTTATGTGTTGGTAAACTTATTACGATTATGAGAAGCTTTTAAGCTATTTAGGAAGTCAATTTACGAGATAGCAAACTTATTCCGCTTATAAGAAGCTTTTAAGCCAAAAGCGAATGAACCATAAACATTTCGAAAGGTTATGGTCGTTTTGTTTAAAAGTAAGATTTTAGCAAAATAAGCATCTGATGAAGAGAAATGTAATGCGATTTTAAAGGTTATGAACGTGCTAGGCACGTGGCTAGACCTTTCAAATGAAGTATAGTTACATTCTAGTAATGCATCGTACATTTAAGCTTTTCAACTGCATATTCGATGAAATAATGTTTCTTGTCAAGTCTTTTTTACCAGTTTAGATGTTTTGAATACTTTCAGAAAGAATTACAAGCCTTAAAGAAGTTGGGGTGATTTATAAACCAATCTCAGAGTATATAAAGAGTCACTGCGTTTTCAAAAGCATGTTTGAAAGCTCAAAACTCAATCCTTGTTGCTTGTTTGATTATATGCCTACCTATTTGTTATTAGGGAAGCTTGGCTGTTCAGGGCCTAGAAATGAGTTGAGGGGTTAGGACGAAGTTTTAAGGGTGGTGATCTTTCCTTGAGAATTTTGATTGCCTAATATGATAGTAAATTATGAATGCATGATATGTGACTATTATTAGTATTATTGCCTGCAACTGTTTTGGGTTTTAAGGAGTAGGGGAATTCTCACTGAGAGTGTGGTTGCTCATCCCTTTATTATTCCCCTTTTTCCCAGGTTCAATTTGAGTAGGTATAAGAGGTCCTTTGAAGTTGTTTTAATACCGGTACCTCAGAAGTCTCCGCCAGCTTTGCAAAATGTCTGAAGCATACCACATTGTAAATTTTTAAGTTATCATTGTATAGGAAAACATGTAGCCGGCTCTGCACCTGTATATGTAGCTTTCTAGCCTTTGTTTACTTGTTAGATAATTAGTGATCCGGGAGAGTGGCCCAAAGCAGTGAACTTGGGTTATTTTAGCAAATGTTACACCCTATCCCCAGTTTACAGGTACCCTTAGATGAGCTAAGACTTTCAGATGTTGCTAAAACAAGGGAAACTCTTGTAGTTTTGTTCCAGAATGACTATCTAAATGCTAATCCAAACCCTCGATCTTCAAGAACCTTAAGGATTTCCTTCCAGGAAGTCCTGGCGGTGTGACTCTCCTTAGGTTGGGGACATTACATTTGGTGGTATCAGAGCCATAGGTTTGCATTATGCATTTAGATAGCATAATAAGCATGTGCTATGTGAAGATACGTGACGTATGTGCCTATATCATCGTGTCTGTCCTGGTATTACTTGTATTAACAAGTGCATAATTTATAATATGTATATATATGCTGGTTTTTCCCTTACCATCTCAGTGGTAGTGGGGGATAGTTTTCCTTATCGTCGACCGCGTTTATCTACCTCTATGGTTGGCCGCATGGAATGCCGTTTTATTCTGGTATACAATGGATGATGGGGAGAAGATTGAGGAGGGGGACTTTAATTTTTGTGAAGCGGTTTGGTTTTATTGCAAGAAGATCAACTACAGAAGTCGTGAATCTTATGAGATGACTTATGAAATTCTAGAGGGGTAGAAGAAAAGAATTTGCATATGGTGTTCGTTTATATTGAGAAGGCTTGTGATAGGATGCTTTGAGAAGTGCCTTGGAATTATTGAAGAAAGAATTATTTGCCTTTTCACTATGTTTATTGAAGATATGTATGAGAGAGCGGAGACTAAGGATTGGGATGTTAGGAAGAGACCTAAAGGACCTCCTTGTTGATATTAGGTTAGATCAAGGATTGGTTTTAAACCCATTTTCAATTGTCTCGGATGAGTTCACAAATGACATGTAGGATGAAATACCGTAGTGAATGTTATTTGCTACCTATATGGTCATAATAGAGAGACACTCGAAGGAACCTAACAATATGTTAGAAAAGTAAAGATGTATTTTGGAGTCTAAAGGTTTTAGATCGAGTACTTTGAATGTCAGTCAAGTGAAAGGAATGAAGAGGCATGAGAGGAAGCAACCATTGATATGATGATACTGAAGACGAAGAAGTTTAAATACTTGTGTTTGATCATACAAGGCAATGAAGATATCGATGAGGACATTGGCTTCGCGATATGAGGCGGAGATGACAAAAATGAAGGTATGCATTAGAGTGTTCTGTTATAAGAAGATCCTAGGTTACAGGAGAGTTGAACAGAATTGGGTTGATGTGTAGTTATGTAAGATTAGATGAGATCAGTAATAAAGTTTTTAGAGGGAAAGTATAATTGGCGACTAAAGAGCATAAGATGAGGGAAGTAAGGCTTAGATGGTTGGTCATATCAAGAGAAATGATACAGTCGCACTTGCAAATGCCCTTCGGGCCTTAAGTGGGATAGAGGAAGGCCAAGGAAGAATTTGAATAAAGGTGATTAGATGTGAGATACTTAACTTACGGAAGGCATAATTAGAGGCATAAGTTTTTCAAAGTTTAAAATTAGTGCAGTAGATCTTGAATAAATGTCAGTTTAATAAGCTTAAGCCTCCCAAGTTTGAAGGTGGAACTGACCCTATGGTATACGAGGAGTGGTTTCGGAGAATGGAGAACTTATTTGAGATCATGGAGTGCCCTGAGAGGTTCAAGGTGTATCTGGCCACCTATAATTTTAAAAAGAAGTTGAGTTCTGATGGGAGACAGTGAAACCTAGGGTAGGGGAACCTTCTAACACCATGTCAGGTACTCTTCTTGTTGTTAACCCACTTTAGCCCCCCCTCCTGTCTGATTAGCACTACTCACCCTTTTGTTACCATTAATTTGCGAAGAAACTTGTTAGTAAGCCTCACAAGATGCATATACAACATTACATAACATTTTCCTTAGAAACTGTCTGCTATACCAATCATACTTGTAGAGATTGAGTTGTTTTAGTGCAAGGGAAAAAGCTCGTTGGTGATTTGGAATGAATAGAAATCCAAGGATGGGATGCTATTGTGAAAGCAAAATGAATAGCTAAGCGTAAAGTAACTTTGGATTGTGAAATGATTGCGGAAGAAATACACCTCGATAATTCCATCAAGTACGCAATTTTGAAGACGAAATTATTTTAAGGGGGGAAGAGTGTAATACCCGTGTATCCACTTTTCATTAAGCTGGTGGTGACGCTCTTTTTACGTTACAAAAACCGTATTTTATTAGTGATATGAGCTAAAATTGTTTTCTAAGTGCCTATGTGAGCGTTAATTTTATGAAAAAGAATATTTTTATCGCCAATAATAATAATATTATTATTATTAGTCTTGAAAATCTTTCGATGATTTTTAAGAAGTGTTATTAACAGTTATTAATGAGTACTAAATCGACTAAGAACCTGAATATGATTAGGTTGTCAACCTCAGAAATAGTTCGATGTTATTAAATCGAACCTAGATAGGTTTAGGGAACGAATAGTTGATAGAGGATTATATTATCGGTTTGGGTTTAGAATTCGGTTATAAATTAGACTAGCAGTATCAAAAATGAATCNNNNTGGGACAAAAAAATAAAGTGAAGGAGGGGCATTTTGGTCAATTGCACGAGATCCCCTCTCCTTCTTCCTCCTCACGCGCGACCCCCCCAGCAGCTTCTCTTTCTCTCTGCTCCTCCATCTCCTTTTTCTCCTCCCCACACCCGTGACGTTAAGCACCAGAAACCCACCAAAATTTTGTCTCTCTCAGCTCGAAAATCCTCAAATTTCACCTCCCGAACATCATACATGCCCACCGTTGCAAAATCTGGGCAAAATTCAAAGGATTTCACCACGTTTTTGGTTCATCTGGGCGGCGGTTTAAAGCATGAACGCATGCCCTAAGCTTGGCCATGCAATCTAGCTTCTAGTGGCTTCAATCTTCTTTAATTTGAGAGTAAAATTCACAGCTTCAGGCATCCATCTCAAATTCAAGTAAGTAAGTGAGGTTTTGGGTCAAAATTGGGGTTCGATTTGCATGATTTGGGCACAGTTAGCATTCTGTTCGTGAGTGATGAGCAGGAGCTGAGGGGTTGGTGCTGTTCGAACGCTTAGAGCAGAGCCTAGTAGCTTCGAACGATCATCCGACTTAGAATCGAGGCGAGGGTTCTTTTCCTTCTAAATTACTACTAATTTCAACGACTTTAACTAAATTAGTTAGCACATGTTAATTGAGGTTAGAAATCAGTTTGGGTAAACCTAGAATTGAAGTTGAGGAACTTACGAACATGATGTTAATTGTGGGTTAATCGCATGTTGAGACTGCTTTTAATGGCTAGACAATTTGGAAGTTCGTTGACTTAATAATAATTAGATTATCATCTTAGTGTTGTCACTTCATCAGTTTATTAGCCCTAAATCATGTTTTGAAATTTAAAAATGCTAATCGGGCGAATTAAGCCATTAATAAAGCATGTTGGTTTCGGTTTAGAAGCTATCGCTAAATCAATATAATTGCGTTTAATTTATATATTGGGCTATTGATGAGAATGCTATGCTTATATATGATGGTTTTGGTGAATTATTGGTTTGTTTACGATAATATTTAACCAAGTTGGAAGTTGGATGGCTCGAGGTGGAACTATTGAGTAGTTTGAGGTTCTTGTGGTCGGTACTGTGTGAAGAGGAAGATAGGGTTGTGAATTGTCGCAATCGTGTGGATTGCGAGGCCATGTGTGGCTTAATGAGTTGTGATATGAAGTATATGAATGTG
>NCQT01149350.1:50821-61815 GCA_002740465.1 Stenocereus thurberi | reverse complement strand
CTAAGAGGAAATTGCCTTAAAATTAATGAAATAAAAAAGGGAAAGGTGTGGGTACAAATCATGAAGGAACCCAAGCTGAAGAACTTATGAGAAAACTAATCTAATAAAATGAATACACAAGAATGAAAAGTGTAGCTACATATGAAGTTTTTAGATAAATATGAACATCATAAGCCGACCTGAAAATCAACATTAACTCTTGTTGCATTTTCATTTTGTGCTCCCAGAAATAGCTCTAACGAAGAGGAAACTAATCCCCTAAAATGAGTCCAAGAAAATAAAATATTTACTAATCAGTTATGACCCTCGAAACTAAAATCTAACTTCAACTGTATTTGTAATTTTGTTTTGTGCTTCATTTTGAACTAAAAGAGTTCCCACTAGGAGGAAACCAATGCCTTGAAGGGAGTGCAAGAGAATTAAAGGTTTGCCTATAAAAAATGAACCTTGCTTATTATAATAACTAACTTTAACTTTGGTTGCCTTTTCATTTTGAACTCCATTATCACCCACAAAGAGCTCCCTCCAAGGGGACACCAATTCCATAAGCTGAGTCTTATAGAATGAAAGGTGTGGATGTAAATGAAGAAGCAAAACATAAGTTAAGAACTAACTTCAACTATAGTTGTATTTTCATTTGGGGTTCCAACTTCAACCACTAGGAAGTCCTAACCTAATGTGCTAAAGTGAGTGCAAGAGAATAAAAGGTGTGGCCATCAAGAACCTGGTTAAACATAAGAACTCACATTAACTTTGCTTGTCTGATCATTTGGGGCTCTAACTTCACCTGCAAGGAGCTCCCTAGAAGGGGAAAAAATATTGCATAAAACAAGTGCGAGAAAATGAAAGATGTGGCTATAAATAGTGAAGTAAGCTAAACTTAAGAGCTAATTTGAACCCTAGTTGCCTTTTCATTTAGGGCTCTAATGACACCCACAAAGAGCTCCCACGAAGTGGAAACTATAAATACCTTAAAATTTGAAATAGAATGAAAAATGTAGGTACAAATAAAGAACATAGGCAAACTTAAGCACTAAGTTTAACTCTAGTTGTGCTTAAATTTAGGGTTCCAATTTCACCAACAAAGGCATCCCTCCAAGGGGAAACTACTGCCCTAAAATGAGAATACAAGAATGAAATGAGTGCCAATAAACCAATACTCCAACCTAACTTAAAAACTAACTTTAACTCAACTTGCCATTTTGGTTAAAGCTCTATTTTCACCCAAAGTGGTCCCTATCGGAGGAAATTAATGGTTTCAAAATGGGTGCAAGAGAATGAAAGTAGTGGTTATAAATCAAGAACCAAGCCGAACTTAAGAACCAACTCTGACTGTAGTTCTGTTATTATTTGGGCCTTCAGTTTCATCCATAAAAAGCTCACCTCAAGCGGAAAATAATGCCCTAAAATGAGCGCAAGGGAATGAAAGTTGTGGCTAAAAAATTATAAACGTAGCCATACTGAAGTGCTAACATGAACTATAGTTGTGCTTTCATCTGAGGCTCTAATTACTCCTATAACGAGCTAATACTTAAGTTTGGCCACGTTCTTTCTTTGTAGCCACACGTTTTATTCTCCTACACTCATTTTAGGGCACTCGTGTCATGTTGGTGGGAATTCTTTTTTGGTGAAATTAGAGTTCTAAATGAAAACACCAGTGTCAAAGTTAATTCTTCGAGTTGAGCTTAGGTGAAATGGAGCCCTAAATCAAAACGCAACTAGAGGTAATGTTAGAGCTTAGGTTTGGTAGGTTCTTTATTTGTGGTCACACCATTAGGGTTTCTTATGCTCATTTTTGGGCAATAGTTTCCACATAGTGGGAGCTCTGTATGGGTGAAATTGGAGCCCTAAAGGAAAACACAATTAGAGTTGGAGATAGTTGTTAAGTTTGGCTAGGTTCTCGATTTTGACTCGCACTTTTCATTCTCTCAAACCCATTTTAGAATATTAATTTCCTCTTTGGGAAAGCTCTTGTTGAGCGAAGTTGGCACCCAAAATGAAAACGCTAGTGGATTTTAAAGCTAATTCTTAAGTTTAGCTATGTTCTTGATCTGCAGCCACCCCTTTCTTTCACTTACACCCATTTTATGACATTAGTTTCCCTCGAGTGGGAGCTTATTTTGGGTGAAAGTGGAGTCCTAAAAGAAAACACAACTAGTGTTGAAGTTAGTTTGTAAGTCTCACTACATTCTTTTTTTTGTAGTTACAACCTTTTTTGTCTTACTCCCATTTTATAGCATTAGTTTTCCCTTGGTGGAATCTCTTTGTTAGGGGAATTGGAGCTTTAAAAGAAGGCATATGTAGAGTTAAAAGATAGCTCTAAAGTTTGGCTATGCTTTTTGTTTGTAGGCACACCTTTTATTCCATTATACTCATTTTGGGGTGTTAACTTCCCCTTGGTTTCTAGGTGTGGCTAGGTTCGTAGTTTATAGGCAAACCTTTTGTTCTCTTACACTCATTTCAGACTGTTAGTTTTGACATGGTGGGAGATCTTTATGAGAGAAACTAGGGCCTAAAATGAAGTCACAATTGCAGTGTGAGTTTGTACTTAACGTTCATAATTTGTTATCGCACATTTCATTCTCCTGAACCCATTTTGAAGGATTAGTTTCCACTTGGTGGGAGCTCTTCGTGGGAGAAATTAGAGATCCAAATGTAAACATTAGCAGAGTTAAAAGCTAGCTTGTAAGTTTGGCTAAGTTCTGATCTGTGGCCACACTCTTCATTTCCTCGCTTTCATTTCTTCTTCGTGGAAGTTCTTTGTTGTTATCATTTGAGTCCTAAATGAAAACATAACTAGATTTGAAATTAATTCTTGAGTTTGGCCATATTCTTTAATTCTAGCAACTCCTTTTTTTCTCTTGCACGTATTTTAGGGCATTATTTTCTCTTTTATGGAAGCTTTTTATGGATAAATTAGAGCCTCAAATGAAATCACATGTAGAGTCAAAAGTTAGTTCTTAACTCTACCTAAGTTTGTTATTTGTAGGCACACCTTTTATTCTCTTGCACTCTTATGAGGGTGTTGGTTTCAACATGGCAGAAGCTCTTTGTGGGTGAAATTAGAGCCCTAAATGATAAGATAACCAAAGTGAAAGTTAGCGCTTAAGTTTTGCTAGGTTCTTGATTCTCTTTCTCCCATTCAAGATCATTAGTTTTCCCTTGTCAGAACTCTTTAGGCGTAAAATTAGTTCTTACGTTTGGCTAGGTTCTTGATTTGTAACCACACATTTCATTGTGTTTCATTCACTTTACTTTCCTGTTGGTGGGAGCTGTTTGTGTGTGGAATAGCTCTTAAGTTTGGCTAGGTTCTTTGTTTATGGCCATATCCTTTAATATGTTATAGTTATTTTAGGGCTTTGTTTTTCTTTTTGTAGAAGCTCCTGTTGGGTTATTTTAGGCCCCAAATGAAAACACAACTAAAGTTTTAGTTAGTTCTTAAGTTTGGATAGCCTATTGATTCACAACTACATCTTTCATTCCCTTGAGCTCATTTTATGCCATTAGTTTCCTCCTAGTATGTGCTCTTTATTGGTGAAATTGGAGCCATAAATGAAGGCACAACTAGAGTTAAAGTTAGTTCTTAGGTTTTATTGGATTTTTAATTCGTAGCCACACTTTTCATTCCCTTGCACTTATTTTATGACATTAGTTTCCTCTTAGTGGGAGGTCTTTATGGGAGAAATTGGAGTTGTAAGTGAAAAACGCCAGTGGAGTTGAATCTAGTCCTTAGATTTGGCTAGGTTCATGATTTTTGGCCAACCCATTAATCTTTTGCACCTATTTTAGAGAATTTGTTTTTTATTGGTGGGATCTCTTCATGGGTTTGGCTTAAGCCGAAAGCACAACCATAGTTAGAACCTAATATTTAAGTTTAGCTATGCTCTTTGTATGTGGTCATACCTTTTATTCTCTTTTACTTATTTTAGGGTGTTAGTTTCTAGTTTGAAGTTGTCCTTTTGATGGTTAAATTGGAGTCCCAAATAAAAATATAACTAAAATCAAAGTCGATTATTCAGTTTTGGCTAAGTCTGTGGTTTGTATCCCCATCTTTTATTCTTTTACACTCATTTTAAGGCATGAGTTTTTAGTTGGTGGTCGCTCTTTGTAGGTGAAATTCGAGCCCCAAATCAAAACATGACAAGAGGTAATGTTAGATCGCAAGTTTGTCAAGGCTTTGTGTTTGTATTCAAATAATTTATTTTCTTACACTCATTTTTGGCCATTAGTTTCTACGTGGTGGGAGCTCTTTATGGTTAGAATTAGAGCCCTAAATGAAAGCATAATAAGAGTTAGGTTAGTTGTTTAGTTTGGCTAGGTTCCTTATTTGAAGTGATACTTTTCATTCTCTCACGTCCATTTTGAGCAAGAGTTTACCCTTACTAAGAGCTATTTGTAGGTCAAACTAAAGCCCCAAATGGAACTAGAAGCAGAGCTAAGAGGTACGTCTTAAATTTGGCCAAGTTCTTGGTTTGCATCCACACTATTCATTCATTTGCNNTCATTTTACGGCATCAATTTTCCCCCTAGTGGGCACTCTTTTTGGGTGAAATCGGATCTAAAATAGAAACACAACTAGAGTTGAAGTGGTTCTTAAGACTGGCTAGATCATTCATTTGTAGCCACACACCCTTTGTTCTATTACTCCAATTTTAGAGCATTAATCTTCCCTTGGTTGGATCGCTTTATGGATGAAATGGGATTCCCAAAAGAAGGCACAACCAGAGTTAAAAGTTAGCTATTAAGTTTGGCTACGTTCTTTATTTGTAGGCACACTTTTCATTCCTTATCTTTGATTTCGAGTGTTAGCTTCCCCATGTTTCAACATTATGGGAACTCTTTGTTGGTGACATTAGAGTCCCAGATAAGAGCATAACTAATGTGGAACTTAGTTCTTAAGTTTGGATAGGTTCCTGATTTGGACAACACTTTTGATTCTCTTGCACCCGTTTTTGAGTATCGGATTCCCCTTAGTGAGAGCTCTTTGTGGGTGAAATTAAAGCGCCAAATGGAAAGACATTTAGTGTGAAAGTTAGTTCTTAAGTTTTGCTAGATTCTTGATTTGTAACAACTTTCATTGTGTTTACATTGCTTTAGGGTATTAGTTTCCTCTTGATGGGACCTCTTTGTGGTTGGAATAACTCTTAAGTCCAGTTAGATTCTTTCTGCATGCCACACCTTCAGTCTCTTACCCTCATTTTGGGGCATTAGTTCTTTAGTCTTGCTAAGGTCTTGATTGACAGCCACATCTTTCATTCCCTTACACTCATTTTATGCCATCAGCTTCCTCTTACTTGATGCTTTTTATTGGTGAAATTAGAGCTGGAAGTAAAGCCACAACTATAGTTAAAGTTAGTTCTCTTGTTTTGCTAGATTCTTAATTCATAACCACATAATTCATTTTCACGACATTAGTTTGCTCTCAGTGTGAGCTCTTTATGGGAGAAATTGGATCTCCAAATGAAAACACCACTGGAGTTAAAGTTGGTCCTTAAGTTTGGCTAGGTTCATGATTTGTAGCCACACCTTTCATCCCTTGCACCCATTCAAGAGGGATAATTTCCTCTCAGTAGGATCTCTTTGTCAGTGGAATTGAAGCCTCAAATAAAAAGACAACTGTATTTAGAAGCAAATACTTAAGTTTTGCAACTTTCTTTGTTTGTAGTGAAACATTTTATCCTCTTACACTCATTTTAGAGCATTAGCTTCTTGTTTGTTGGAGTCCTTTTGGGGGTGAAATTGGAGTCCCAATGAATGCACAATTAGAGTCACAGTTACTTCTTTATATTTGACTAAGTTCGTTGTTTGTATTCATAGCTTTTATTGTCTAATGATCATTTTAAGGCATTGGTTTCCACTTAGTGGGAGCTCTTTGTCGGTGATATTGGAGCCCCATATCAAAACACAACTAGAGGTAAAGTAAGATCTTAAGTTTGGTTAGGCTGTGTGTTTATAGTCACAAATTTATTTTCTTACACTTCTTTTTAGATNATAGCTTCCATGCGGTGGGAGCCCTTTATCAGTGAAATTAGAGCCTCATTTGAAATCACAATTATAGTTAAAAGTTAGTTTTTAAATTTGGCTAAGTTCTTAGTTTGTAATCAGACCTTTCATTCACTTGTGCTCTTTTTACGACATTAGTTTCCTCCTAGTAGGCGGTCTTTTGGGTGAAATTAGAGCCCTAAGAAGAAACACAACTAGAGTTTGAAATTAGTCCTTAAGTTTGAGTGGATTCTTTATTTATAGCCACACCCCTGTTTATCTTGGTCCCATTTTAGGGCATAACTTTCCCTTTGGTGGTATCTCATTCTTGATGAAATGTGAGCCCTAAAAGAAGGAAAAGCTTAGAATTAAAAGTTAGCCCGTAACTTGGCTAAGTTCTTTATTTATGAGAACATCTTTTCTTCTCTTACCCTCATTTTAGGACATTAGCTTCTCCTTGGTGGGAGTTCTTTGGCGGTCAAAGTGGAGGCCCAAAAGAAAACACATCTATAGTTAAAGTTGGTTCCTAGGTTTGGCTTGGTTCGTAGTTTATAGGTGCATCTTTTGTTCTCTTACACTTATTTTAGAGTATTGATTTCCATAGGTGGGAACCCTTTGTGAGCAAAATTGGAGCCCAAATGAAATCACAATTGCAGTAGAAGTTAGTTCTTAAGTTCCACTAGGTTCTTGATTTGTTGCTGTACATTTCATTCTTTTGTACCAGTATTTAATGATTAGTGTCCGCTTAAAGGGAGCTCTTTGTGGGTGAAATTAGATACCCAAATGTAAACATAACTAGAGTTAAAAGTTAACTCTGAAGTTTGGCAAAGTTCTTGATTGGTGGCCGCAGCCTTCATTTCCTTCTGTCATTTCCTCTTTGTGGTAGTTATGTATGGATGAAATTCGAGTATCAAATAAAAACTCGACTATAGTTAAACATAGTGATGGGGATCAAATGCGTAAAGGTCAAAGTGGCATAAAAGGAGTGGACAGATTAATATTCAACCCTTAAGCCCCAATTACTATCTCAAATCTTGCAGAAGATCCTTGGCACTAAAGCTATACAAAGGAGCTGAAAGAGCAAGTTTCGTAAGGTTGATTGGTCAAGCTTAAGGATGCTTTAGAAGGCTCCAAACCAACCTTTTGGGAACCTTTTTATGTTAGCTTTAAGGACATAAGAAAAGTTCCTCAATTATGTGAGGAGAAAACAAGTTAAATGGAGCAAATTTTAAAAGCAGTAAATTTTGATCCAATTTGGACCACCTGCATATTTTAGGTCATAACTTAAAAATCACATCTCCAAAGCAAGTCCAACTTACATAAATGAAACAAGATACCTTACACTTTCTAGAAATGCTTCCTTCATCCATTTGGACAAGTAATTTGACAGATAGAGCATTTTGAAATAGGGTGTTGTGCACTGAATGTGACAAGCAGCTTGTCACATTCCACATTTGTAGTAACTTTCTTTTTGGTCCCTTAGTTCCTAATGGCTTGCCCCATTTGATGCCTTAGAACATGTATAATGGCGTGAAGGCCTTCCCCTCATATGTATGCTTATCCAAGGTTGTAAACATTAGATTTGAAATGATATATGAAGGTAGAGCTTTGCTCCTTCACTTTTAAACTCTCTCGTGCTTATCTTTGTTTTGGCCAAACAGAGTGGTGATCAAATAAGTCCTAATATTTATAGGGTGGTGTGTATTATCCCTTAGAGTTTCTAGGAGCCTCAGTATCAATTCAGGTGGTGTGTCTTGTACTTAATCGCACTAGTTATCTGTTTTTTTTTGGGTTCTGTTCTCTTTGAGCTAGTTTCAAGTTTCCTAATTCTCCCTCACATTTTTCAGGTATTTTTTTTGGCTTTTCCTAGTTGAATCTCTCACTTTCATTCTTGAAACATCATATTTGGTATCATAGTTGTTGGTCTCGTTCCTAGGGTTTGGCTTTTAACCCTAAACACAACCCATTAGCCAAACACAAACCAACTGCCTAAAAATCAGTTTTCATCTTTTCTCACTATGAGTGCAAGTATGACTTTGGAAGAGAGATTTGAGGCCCTAATGAAGAATTATAAAGACATGAAGAATCAAAATGAGTATTTGAGAATGCAACTTGCCTAATCTACGAAGAACAAGAGAATAAACCTCCACAATACTCCTTACCGCTCATCTGAATCCGTCCATGAAGAAGAAGAAGAGGATACTAGCCCTTTTGCTTTCTTAAGTGTGTAGGAATGGAAGGGTCTGAGGAGTGATCAAATGCCTTAAATACTTTCTCAAAACTTTAAAGTTGAGATTGTAGAATTTCAAAGGCCATTTAGAATGCACATGAGTTCCTAGAATGGCTTCAAACCGTGGAGAGGGTCTTTGAGTACAAAGATGTGCCTGAAGACAAGAAAATCAAGCTTGTGACTCTTAAGATATGGAATTATTCCTCTTGTGGTGCGAAACCTTGATAAAAGAGAGAGCAAAGAGAGGCAAACTGAACATTATAAGGTGGAAGAAGATGAGGATCAAACTTAATGATTGGTCCCTTTATTCTTCATACCTCCAAGATCGTTACTCCAAACTCCACGACCTTCAATGAGGAATCTTAATTTTTGGAGAATACAATAGAAAGTTTGAAAAATGCTCCATTAATTTAACATCCAAGAGAGTGAAGACTAAACCATTGGGAGGTATTTTGGTGGCCTTGACTAAGGTATGCTAACGTGGTTGAACTTCAACAGTACTCTCCGTTTTTGATGTTTTTGCCCTTTCTCACTAAGTTCAACAATAAAAGAAGGCTAAACCTTTCAAAAGAGACCTTCTGAAAGCTCCTTTAACCAAGAGCTTACCCTTTAAATGGGGGAGTTTTCTACCCTAACCCAAGCCTTCTACCTATTCTTCCTGTCAACCACGAAAAAAATCCTCCTTTACCAAATAAACCTCCCTTTAGCTCTAATGTAAACAAGAGGTGCTATGAGTTCCAAAGTTTACCCCATTTATCCTCAGAGTGCCCAAACTATATGTTGGTCACTTTGGTAAAGTATGAAGCAACTCATAAGGAGGAAGAGGGGCAAGACAAGGAGCTATGTCTCATGAAAGGCATAGAAGAAGTTGTGGAAGAGGTGAACGACGGAGAATTGCTTGTCTTAAGTAGGATGTTAACTGGCCTCAAGGGAAGCCAAGATGAATGAAGGAAGAATATCTTTCATTCAAGGTGCATGATCAAAGGGAAGACATGCTCCCTCGTCATTAATATGGGAGTTATACTAACATGGCATCTCCAAGCATAGTCAAGAAACTCAATCTTCAAGCTTCACCCCATCCTTACCCCTACAACATTGAATGGCTAAACCAAGGTAAAAGGCTCCTAGTGAACGCTAGACGCCTTGCTTCATTTAGTATTGGTAAGAGCTATCACGAAGAAATTTGATGTTATGCCGTAGATTCTTGCCAAGTTTTGTTAGACAGACCATGGTTGTCTGATAGGAGGGTTAAATGATGGGTAGTTAAACACATACTCTTTCACCTAAGATGGTAAGAAGATAACCCTTGCCCCTTTCACCCCTCTCAATGCACAAAAGCCAAGCCACGAAAGAGCCTTGACTAAACCAAAATGCTTCTTACCGAAGGGGAACCATTTCTAAAGGCCTCATAACATTAGTTTAGGGCCTTTAGTAACTGGCTTATCCTCTTCCCTAAAGAAACTAAAATCCTTCCTTTACAAATTCATTTGTTAAACACCTCATAACATAAGCAATTTGTCTATGCCTTCCGGCAAGAGATACCTTGTGGCCACCTCTACAAATTACCATCCAAAGCCATATTGAGCTTATTTTAAGGGCCATACTCCTAACAAAACTGGCTTACCGAATGAACCCTTCAGAAACAATGGAAATCCAAAGACAAGTTGAGGGGTTAATAACCAAAGGCCTTATAAGAGAAAGCCTTAGCTCATGTGTCGTACGCCCCTTCGGGTACCCAAGAAAGATGGATCCATGAGGTCGTGTGTGGATAATTGAGCTATAAATAAGATCCTTGATAAAGGGGAGGAGCATCATACCAAGATTGGATGACATGTTGGATGAGCTCTATGGTTCCAAGATCTTTTCAAAGGTGGATTTGACAAGTGGTTATTACCAAATCGGAATTAGGGAAGTGGATGAGTGCAGGACTGCATTTAAACCAAAAGGGCATTGCATAAGAGGTTGATCATGGCCTTTGGCTTTTCTAATGCCCTAGCACCTTTATCCGATTAGTCAACCAAGTTAGTTCTTAAGCTTGGCTGGGTTTGTTACTTGTAGGTGCACCTTGAATTCTCTTACACTCATTTTAGGGCATTGGTTTTATAGTGGTGGGAGCTATTTATGGGTGAAATTAAAGCCCTAAATGAGAATACAACAAAAATGGAAGTTAGTTCTTTAATTTGTCTAGGTTCTTCATATTTAGCCACACTTTTGATTCTCTTGTGTCCATTTTAAAGCATTAGTTTCCCCTTGGTGAGAGCTATTTATAAGTGAAATTAAAGGCCCAAATGAAAATGCAGGCAGAGTGAAAGTTAGTTCTTAAGTTAGGCTAGGTTCTTGTTTTGTAACCACACCATTCACATTAAGACATTATTTTCCTCTTGGTGAGAGGTCTTTGTGTACAGAGTAGCTCTTAAGTCCAGCTTGTAGGTTATTTGGTTGTAGCTACACCTTTCAATCTCTTACGCTTATTTTGGGGAATTATTTTCTGCTTTAGGCAGGGTGTTTGTGGTTGATCGTGTGCCCCAAGTAGAAACACAAATAAAGTTTTAGTTGGTTCATAAGTTGGGCTAGGTGCGTAGTTTATAGGCGCAGCTTTTATTCTCTTACACAGATTTAGAGCATTGGTTTCTAAATGGTGGGTGCTCTTTGTGAGTGAAATTGAAGCCCCAAATTAAATCACAACTACAGTGGAAGTTAGTTCTCAAGCTTTGCTCGATTGTTGATTTGTTGCTGCATAGTTCATTCTCTTGTACCCAATGCAAAAGATCACTTTTCACTT
>NCQT01149097.1:6475-19314 GCA_002740465.1 Stenocereus thurberi | reverse complement strand
AGACACCACAATTCACCCCCCTCTTGTGGAAGTATACTCATAAATTCAACAAAGATAGTACCACCCCTACATCACAAGCTCGTCTAAATATCAAGGTTCTCACTCTCCCGTTTTTAAATAGCATCCAGACCATGGTAGACACCAACACCCACACAAGCCCCTGTTCCATGGGCCCTCACCCGATAAGTAGCAAGGCTACAATGCATTCATCTAGAGCTCTCTGATACCTATGCAAACAATAAAGGAGATAATGAGTTATGGTAATCTGTATGTAGGATATACAACATATCTGTAATAACACATTAAAAAGGTGCAAATAAACTGATTACCAATCCTTCTACTACTGACGTTATCAATTATGGTCAGGAGAAATGGTTTTGTTTCAATTTGGAACCACCTTTTCCTAAAATGCCAAAAAAAAAAAGAAAAATAATAGAGGAAATCAAATCAATCAAACAATTAAAACAAAGGATTATAGTTTAACAATGATTATAGAAGTACCTACAGAGATACAAACAAAGAAGGGAAAAAAGTTATCATTGAAGTTCCCAAACCAAAATGTGGGAAAAACAACATATTAAGAAATTATACCTATTACAACAAATTTCATCACAGATATATTTATCTCCAACAAAAGAATAATTTTTCATCTTTCTGATTTGCACATTAGTTAAGAAATTGATGATGGTTGTGTTGCCTAGGCCCTAGAGTCCAGTGTTCAACGAAAAAACTAATGACAAAAATTTGTTGATAAATTAATTTTGTTATGTTCAATGTCTTTGAAGTGACGAACAAAAATGCTGGAACTGAGAGCACCAAGTGTGTCATCAAGATAAGCAATTGCACATAGAAGATCCCGACTAACTCAAAGTTCAACAGTGAAACACAATGGATCCAAACAAACAACCTAGATTAATCCTTAAACCACAAAGAGACTCAACTGATCCCATAACCAAACTACCTACTAATCACATAATTCCTAGTGTCACATAGTCACAGAATCGTGAAATACAGCCAGCTAAAATCAGTTTTACAAATGACAAAGCCTGAGAAGAAAGATTCATAGTGCACGATTCGATGCCATAATTAAGTTTAAAAAATAAGCATGGTATCAGTCAAAACTGAAATTAGGAAATAAAGTCCAATTTAAAGATTTGAAAACCAAATAGTTAGAATAAACCCAAAAAGCATATAATAACAAAATTCTTATATACTAAGTTAGATTATGAAATGTTGAAGAACTCACAAAGATATTAACTTCTATAAAAAAAGAGGCAAAGATATTGACCTATACTATACATACTGATTCTTAATAAATTTGGAAGCCACTAATTTGTAAGAAATCAAAACAAATAATCAAACATTACCAACACTATCCACAAAATCCATTTTAATCTGTTTCCTTCACGAAGCTTCAATTCTGTGAGTAAGCATATCATGGTTTCAAAGTTGATGATAGTAACTGGGCCCTGTAGAGAGGAGTTTGTGAGGATGATTGTGAAAATTTTTAGTGTTTCCTTTTCACTACCCCTTTCCCAAAAAAACCCACCAAAATGGCAAAAAAAATCGAATAACTAAGGAACTTTTTTAATAAACAAGGTAGTGTTTGGTTGGGGAGAAAATAATTTTTCTGAAAAATAGTTTTCTAATTTTCTGTTATTTGACATAATAAAGGATGGAAAACTATTTTTCAAGAAAAATGATTCCCCCTCCCCCAATGGAGGAAAAAGATTTCCTTTTGAGAAGATAAGAAGTTGATTTTCCTCCTTCAACTCTTTGATGATATGGTCAGTTAAATTTAGGTAAAAAATTCAATTTCAACAGTTCGGATCGAAACTTAATTATTCGATGGAAAAGCTTAAAATAAACTTGAATCTAAATTTTCAACTCAAATTTCTTTCATTTGATCAATATTTATCTCCACCACGATAATTTAATCGATATTTTTTGCCACTAAAACAATTCAGCCGACTCGTTAGTACAGTAATTTCAAAAGTTTGGATCGAAACTTGATCATCAGATAGGAAATATTAAAATAGGCTCAAATTTAGATTTTTAGCTTGATATTCTTTCATTTGCTCAACATTTTTTTCTACAATGATAATTCAATTGACATTTTTCGTCCTTGAACAGTGCAGTCAATATTTTTCATCACTAAAACAACTTCAATAGTTTGGATTGAACTTGATCATCAGATCGGAAAAATTAAAATAGGCTAAAATTCAAATTTTGAGCACAATATTTCTTCATTTGGTTAATATTTTTCTCTACCACGACAATTCAATTGAAATTTTTCACCACTTAAACAATTTAGTCGTTGTTTTTCATCACTAAAATAATTTTAAGAGCTTAGATCGAAACTTCATTATCTGAGAGGAAGTATTAAAAAAACTCAAATATGAATTTTAAGCTCAAAATTCCTTCATTTGGTCAACATTTATATTAACTACGACATTTCAGTCAATATTTTTTGCCATTTAAACAATTCAGTTGACATTTTTCTCTTTTTCATGGAAAATGATTTATCTTGCACCAAACAACGGAAAATGTGATATGAAATCAATTTTTCTTAGAAAAACATTTTCCACAAAAAATGATTTCCTGAAAAATTATTTTCCTTCCAACCAAACATTACCCAGATAAAAAAAGCCCTAACCATTCTGTTCTCATTAATGAATATGGAACAAACCGCTTTGCGTCATGGGGATACGAGGAGGGTGAGACTCATATAGAAGTACGTAGAAGAATGCTACCGTTAATTTCAGATAGAAAAAACCATTAATTCTTGGTGGGACACAGAGAGAGAGAGGCAATTACCAGTAAAAAGCATGGGATAAGGGGAAGAGAGGGTTAAACAACTTAATTATCAAATTTAAAAATTAGAAAAAGCATAATTCTTTCAACAGGTAAGATATGATATATCATGTGAATGTTGGTGATGAAGTTAATTTCCTAAAATTCAGGGGAGCAAAGTGTTGGCAATATTTCTTTTATATATAGGATTAGATTAGATTAGATTAGATTAACTATCTGGTAAAAGTATAGAAGATATACCATATTTAAAGCATTTAACCTCCATGCGGTATTCTTCTCAGGAAGCCAGCTACTAAAGATTTTAGTTGTTAGTTTTTAATCATTTTAGCTCAAAGGTTTTCCTTAGACTTTAAATGTTTAATAAGTTATCTTAGTTATTTTTTAGTATCTATGTAAATTTTCTAAAATAGAATTACTATTGATTTACTAGTTCGGAATACCAAATTATAGTTGAACTTCTTACACTAAATTGAATTAATGTCCAATGGATTCATTGACACCATTTAATTAAAAAACACCCCAAATATTTTGAATTTTCTGTTCATTTTAATGAGTGTCGTCTAAAAAACACCAGATATCTAAAGTACTTAATAGGTAAAATGAGTTTTGTCTCTGGTATTATAAAGATAAGCTCTTATGAATTATCCATAATTGTCAGCAATTCTATGCATAATTTATACAATTGTCTGTTATCAACCTATGAATGCTAGTGATAGTGCAACCAGCGTAGTGCCCAAATCTCTCTGCAAGAACGTTAACAAGTGGCAAATCAATTGGAATCCAAAACGCAGAATTTTAAGTATAAAATCATAGACAGATAACAGTGGCTGATCTAGATATATAAAACAGGGGTATTTATCTATTAAATTACGTGCTTTAGGAGTGTCTGTATATACAACTTAACCCCCTTCAAAATATAGCTTATTAAATTTTCTTAGCTAGGGGTGCCTATGAACACTCTAAGAGTCAACATAAATCCATGACGTGGCTTTATGGACTTGCATTATATGGAACTGAAGTCTTACAAACAAAAGGGATGAATCTGCAAAAAGAGAATATTATCCATCATGCCAGAGGCACGACCGCCTGCCTTGCGGGCAATTCTATGCATAATATATACAACTATATCTGCCATTGATCTTTGACTGTCAGTGATCGTGCAACCAACGAAGTGTCCAAATCTCTCCAAAGCATTAAAAAGTAGCAAATTGAACGGAGAAATGAGGAAGAACTCTTAGTATAAAAACCCTCAAGGTAGTGTCATTCCACACCCACTCAAATATTGCCGCACGGACAAATCATACGTCAAACACTTGAAAACCACTGGCTAAAGTCTTTGATTTTACATATAGCTAGGCATGGCGCGTAGTTCGATCATCCTCTGCCTTGTCGCCCTGTCCCTTGTGGCCATGGCCAGTGCCACGACCCCAGCACCCAAGAAGAAGGATCCTGGTCATATCATCGTTCAGGGAACCATCCTCTGCAAGCAGGGCAACAAACCCATTGCTGGTATAGAAATATATTTCTTTACCATCTTGAAACGAGAACATTATTTCTTTGACTTGAATTGCACATTAATATTAAAGCATGCATACTGTGTTAGAGTAATGATAATGGCAGCAAGGCTTTCAAGTCTTTCTCCCTTTTTCTCTCTCTTACATTGTCCCACATGAAACTTTTGGGGATGTTTTGAGGGGTTTATATATACTACTTTCCTTGTTTTTGTTGAAAAAACTCAAGACTATGGTTTATGGGGTTTAGAGTGCTTTGGGCAACCACACGTGTGCTGCTGCCCGCCCTCCCGCCTGGGCCGGGATGGTTGTGGGTTGATCTATTGATTTGGAAAATTTTCGTTTAATATTTTCGCAACAAATTACGTAAATGTTGCCAGATATTACGTTAAGATCTTCCGTGAATCACTCCCTGCCGTTATGATCTTCCTAGACTCCCTCCTCACCTTCAATGCTGCTAGATTTTCTAACGGTCACATTTCACCTATAAATAGAGGGCTTCGCAGCATGGTTCTTCACTCCAACATACACTTCTCTCCTTCCCTCTTCTTCTTCTTTGCGTATTGTGGGCTCACATACTGCATACTCCAAACTTTTGGCCGCAAAATGCACGCGTTTAAGAGTACTGAGTTAACCTTGGGGAACAACTGGCTGTATCGATTTGCACCCTAATCGAGCCGTAATTGCTTTCAAGCCATTCCTGACATTAGTTTCCAACATACTGATCATATCCACATATGCTTTGTTTGTTGCTGAATATGCAGGTGCAAAAGCCAATCTCACGTGTGTGGGGGACGCAAATGGGAAAAGATCAGTAGTGACAGTTATTAGCAACCCAACTGATGCCAAAGGAGTGTATGTGATCGGAGTCCCAGCCACCCTACCAACTGGTGAGAAGCTAATCCATTGCAAGGTGTCCCTGAAATCCTCCCCATTGGCCACTTGCAAAGTTCCCACCAACGAGAACAATGGCATCAAGGGCTTTGGTCTTACCAAGGTCCTCCGTACCACCAATCCCAAAGACAAGCTTTTCTTGCCCCCTAATTTCTTCTACACATCCAAGTGATTGAACACTTTCGTAGAGAAAAATGACGTTTCAATGTGACGATGTTGAATTTCGTGTGTGATCAGTGATGACTTTCGGATTTTTTTTTTCTTCCTTTCTTTTTTTTTTTTTATTTAGAGGGGAGTTTGAGAACTTTCCCATCTGTTGTATTCCTATTATATATAAATTATATTTATGTATTATTTACAATTAATAAGATATGTTTTGACATTCATTTTTCCTAAATATATTCTTTTCGATGTAGTCAACTATCTAATTCCAAGCAAGCTTCGGATGTTCACGGCTTTATACATGTTTGCAAGGTTAATCGTTAGCCTTCCAATAATGAGAAAAGGATAAAGGAGAAGTTATCATACATAGGGGGGTAATATATGTTTTGTTACAAGGACTCTTAAATGTCTTGCTTCAAGTTAAATTAATGTATTTTATAATTTAAAATCACCAAATTTTCAATAACTATAATTAATTATAAATTACGAAGTTTAAATGTTTGTCGATTGGTGACTGTAGAAATTGATGTTCTAAATAGGTCAATCGTATCCGCGAATATGTTTAATGAACGTGATTTTGTAAATGTTAAAAATTATGAATAAAAAGATTATTTTGCATCATTCGTCTGTTACAATATGCTTCAACTATTCAATCATACCATTCTTTTTCAATTTAAAACATATCAATATGATTTTTACTGTGAGACAAGTCACTTTTTCAGTTTATTATTTTGCATCTGATAACAATATAAAGGTGAAGTAAGAGTTAACTATATATTTAGTAGTACTTGAAAAAATCACATAACCATCGACCGATCTTTGGCACACTTATATTTAGCACCATGACTTTTTAAAATTAATATATTGTATTATGAACTTCTTGAAGGTTAATAAATGGCTAGAAATGACTAAAATAATCTTGCCCAATAATAATAAGAAAAAGAAGAAGACAATGATGATGATCTGGTGATGTACAACTTTTGCATTGCCTTTTTCACCCTCTTTAAAATTTATTTCTTTAACACCTGACCCACAACTTGGTGCGGAAACCGACGGCTAACCGGGTTTAATTGTCAAATAACACACCATAAAAAAATGAATAAGATTTCAAAAATGCAAAATAAAAAATGGTAACTGTAGAATTCCCTTTGTAAAATTGGTTGCTATAGATTTCACATGACCCATTATAACTTATAAGTTTCCAGCGATAAAAGAAGAAAAAAATAGAAACATGCCTCATTACTTTCCTAGTTTTCCCACGTTTTCTTCTTACTTCCTAGTTGTGTTTATTTATCCTGCTTCCTCTGCCCTCTAACCCTTCTTAGCCGTAGAAGTAATTAATATTAAGTACCCACTAGTTTGTGCCTGTATTTTGTACAAGTGTCTAATTTTAAATTTTAAAATTAGTATAATAATAAAAAAGTAATTGATAATCTCCCACATCACCCTTATAATCCTATTTTTTTAATTTGTCAGAAAAATATCGGATTATCAATATAAACATTGTAAGTTCTCAGTTATCAACTTTCTGAAAAGTAACTTGTGTTTTATATCTGCTACTTAATTGATAATGGCACTTAGGCGATTGAATGACTGATGAGGGGAAGATTATCTTTTTGAAATAAATTTTGAAGGAATTAGACTGTGGAAATGTTATCCTTTAGATGCACAGTTGAAAGTCTAGCTTGATACAACTTTTAATCGATATATATGGATTTTTTTTCTAAATAAAAATAAAGATTTTAAGTATGAATGGTAATATGGATTAATGCGAATGCCGAAAGGACTTTGGAGACTAAGCACATTAGTTCATGCGATCGGCACTAGGTGAAGATGAAATCCTAAAAAGATGACATAGTTTGTTCTTTTTGTAGAAATTCCATGTATAAGACATTTTAAATGACAATCACATAACTTGTGAAGTTAAGAAGAATGAGGAAAGAAGTGAAATCATAGTGCTCTACACAGGATACTGAGGTAGACTTTATGTTCAATTTTTAAAAATCTCTTTTACTTACAAGTGTACAAGATTAATTGCAAACTAACGACGATAGGGTGTCAATCTCATGAGGAGCAAGAGCAATTTTAAATTTAACTTTTCCAATTAAAAAGAATAATTCAAGGGAGGAGTTGAATAATCAATATGGATTAAAGAAACAAAAGAAAAGCAAATGAGTCAAGAAAATTGAGAGAAATCAAATAAGAGAAAGATCTAGGATTTTGGACTTTGCCAATTACACAAATATTGAATTACTAACTCAACTCAAATGAGGGTTCAGTTAGTCTTATTCAGCTTTAGCCACAAGCGTTAGGCCATAAATTACAAGATGAATTACGGGTATCAAATGATATATTTATCTAGTCGTTAGCATTAATTATTCTTTTTAGACATAACTCATCTAATTTCTAGCATAAATCATTCAACTTTAACAATTATAATTTTAAACCCAATTACATAACATCATATTAGCCTATAAGGTCTAACATATATTTTAGATATCAAATTAAACTATTATAATCTACATGAATGAACAATAGCGGTAAGATGCATAAAGATATTAGTATCAAATATAAACTCAAGATTATGCAATATAAGAGACAAATATGTCTCCAAAAGAAATTAGTAATCAATATTATCAATCAAGTATCTATCTTAATCTCAGAAGACTAACTTGGCCGGCTATAGTTACTAAAGACACCATTGAAGTTGGCCTAACTATACTCTCAATATTGGTATATCTCACTTCCTATGTCCAAACTTTGGTACTCAATCATAAATTTAACTAAGCATAAACTCTCTAATTTGACTCATAAATGAGGTGAGAAGAGAAAAAAAAAATAGCTAATAAAACTTATTTTCTTCTAAATTCCTCAACCTAAATGGGTGTCTGACAAAAACTCTCTCTAAAAAAATTGAAAGATGGAAGATGAGAGAATGAGAAAATGCTTTTGGATGACGATTTTTGCTCCAACCTTAACACCTTTTTATAGTGCTGCCTCATCTCCTCTTTACTCCCTATCTTAATTTTCTAGCTTTAATCTTCCCAAATAATTACAACAATTTCAGTCAAATTAACTTAAGAAAAGGCTGGCCAACTGCTAATCTTCATGACAAGCTTTGACCCATGTGCAAAATTGAAGACTGGTGGATCTCCAGCAGACATTCGGGTCCTGAAAACAAGCCCACACGGAAGAGAAGTCAGAAGAGTAAGAGAGGAAGGGAGGAACACTGGATACTGGGCCGCAGGTCACTAGGCCAGCTCGCTCACGAACCAGAACAGGGCCTGCATTGGCGTATGTTGAAGTGGGGAGGGAAAGAAAGGAAGTTGAGTGCTAAATTGGGCTGCATAGTTAGCCCATGCGGGGAAAGAGTCTCTGCATGGAGTATGTTGAAGGGGGGAGAGAGGGAAAGGAAGGCGAGAGCTAAATTGGGCTGCGTATCTCAGGCCCATTTGGAGGAAGAGTCTGGGCGCTGGGCTAGCAAGGAAGACCGCTGGACCGAGTTACTGGAGCCAGGCCCAGACATGAAGGTGATGGGTTCCGGCTTGGCCCCCTGTTGATTCTTCAAAGAACAAGCCCAACCAGTTGATTCGAGGGAGAGATAGAGAGAGAGAGAGAGATAATCGGCTAATAGGTGCTGAAACGGACTGGGCTGCAGGCTGCTCTAGGGTCCTACGGGTATGCCTAACGAGCTAGCCTACTTTTCTTTCTTTTTTTTATTTGCTGCCGTGTCGAATGACAAAGAGGGCTGAGCTTCGATGATTATTGCACATGTGGGAGGTTGGACAATTCCCAGTTGAATTAATCAAATTTGTGCTCTAAATTCATTAATTTAACTTCCGTCTGAAAATCATATAAAGTATACATTATTCTCTCATAAAAATATATTTTATAACATAAAAAGTAGGCAAAATGGACAGTAAATTTACATATAAAATATAAGTTAATAACTCCTCCGCACCAAAATGTTGCTAGCCCTTGATCAATGAATAATAATATATATATTCATTCAACTCATCAAGTTGAACAAGATTAGGAAAGAAATTAAGTATTCAACTATTAATGTCCACGGTAAATCACATATATCAATCCATTACTAACCACAACTCATTATCAATGATTTATAATTTCAGCTAAGGCCTTGTTCGGCAAAATTAACTGTTGAGGTAGCGGATAACTGTTCAGGTAGTGAATAACATTTCTAATTTAGCTATTAACAGATAGCTGTTTAGATTAGCAGTTAAAATTAATATGTTCGGTAAATTTAGCTGTTATACTAGCTGATTAATGTAAATTGATATAAAAGGCTATAAATAATTTCCAAAGATAAAATTTTTAAAGGATATTTTCTGGCTAAAAAATATGAAACGCTAATTTTAAATATCAAACGTTAATATTATTAGCTTTTCAAAAACACTGCTTGAAATGTTAAACGCTACTTGAAATGCTTGTCAAAATACTAGTTTACCGAATACTAAAAATTAACTAATTAGTGTATTGACCTGATCAAAATACTAAACACTATCCAAAACATTGTTGGTGAACACGGCCTAAGTCAAGAATCAAGAAATTAAGCACCCAACACGACCAAATAAAAAGCCATAATTACGAAATTTCAACCCATATAACCAAAATCACAAGAATATCCTTAAAATTAAGTCCCTGACACCAAATCAATTTATTGGGGTTTTTTTTTCTCTTTTGGTTTCTTTTAACGTTTTAAAAAGTTACTTGCTCCCATATGTTTCTTAGCCTAAGTGGATAAAGATATGAGTAAAGTTAGAACTCAGAGAAACACTTAGTACACATTCAGGTAATTAAGGATAAGAATAAAGATAGAACTTTGAAATTGGCACTGAATTCAGAACTTAATTAATGCAATTTATTTTATCGATTGAGGGAAAGACAATGGGGAACTCAATATTTATCAGATACTCATAATGACATTGCAAATGAGGTTACATCTCAAACTCAAAATCGCTTACATAGTGGCATTATCATGATAAAAATTTTGGCCATTAACTAGTTAACTCTAGAAATATTCTCTAATAGGCATGGGTCACATGAATCAAATCCATATAATAAGATTAGAACATGCATAGCCAGAACACTCAAACTCTTTCCAAAATCGAATTCACATGGCCAAATTTTCATTTTTTTCCAATCTTCCTCAAAATTTTCATTTTGCCTTCTCCGTACACCTAAACCTTACATTGTCCTCAAGGTCAAAGACAATAAGAAAGAGAGAAATGGAGAAAAGAGCAATACAACCTGACATCACCAGGAAAGCTTTTGCACATAAACCCAACAGTCCAACTCCAAAATTACCTTCAAACCACCACTAACCATAATAGCCAAAATCCAAATGAAGCATCACATTCTCAAACGCAAGGACACTGTGAACAAAAAGAAAACAAAATGAAAAACTCAAACTCACCTAAAAAGATTGGGTTGCCTTCCCACAAGTGCTAAGTTTTATATTTTCAGCCAGACAAGGTCCCATCAACTAATTATAGTAAACTAGCTCTACTAGATTGATTGACTCAATCAAACCAGGCTCAACCTTATTAGTCACAACAGGTTTCAGGTGTTGACCATTGATAGTAAGAATACGACATCTCTGAGATTCAAAATTTGGACTACCCTAGGTGGAAACACTTGTTGGACAACAAAAGAACCATCTCATCTAGATCTCAGCTTGCTAGAAATCTTAGAGCTAAAAAGCCAAACATTCTAATTAGGTTCAAATGATTTACGAGAAATCATTTTATCATTAAAAGCTTTGGTGTTGGCTTTACAAATCTTAGCATTCTCCTAGGCTTCATTATGCAATTCATCTAATTCATTTAATTTAAGTCTGCAGTTAGAACTTGCTGGTCTCATATTAAAATTAAAAGCTTTAATAGCCAAAAAAGCATTAGTTCTAATTCAATTGGCAAGTGACAAGCCTTACGAAAAGAAGTCCATAAGGAACATCCCTTTGGCAGTCTTATGCAATCTCAAAGACCAATCTTTTCTACCGTATCGAATCATTTTCTCAAGTATGGACTTGATCTCACGGTTAAATACCTCAACTTGACTGATAGTTTGAGGGTGATAGGGGGTAGCTACTTCATGAGTCACAGAATATTTTCTAAGCAAAGCCTTAAAAGACCGATAATAAAAGTGACTACATCCATCACTAATAAGAGCTCTAGGGGTTCCATATTGGTAGAATATGTACTATTCACAAATTTAACCACAACCTTGTGGTCATTGGTCCTAGCAGCTAGATCTAATCAAAAGCAACCTATATGTAAACAAAGCCAAAAGATGGGGGGAAGCGACCTATGAAATTAATGTTACACACATCAAATATCTCAACAATCAGAACAGGGGAAAAAGGCATCATATTATGATGGGCCAAGGCACCCGTATGCTAACAACGCTCACAAGCAAGACAAAAATGGTGAGCATCATGAAATAGAGTGGCCAAAAGAACCCATTTTGTAGGACTTTAACAGCTGTCCTACAACCTCTAAAATGACTACCACAAGTACAAGAGTGTCAAAAGGTCATAATACTATGACTTTCACTCTCGCGGATGCATCTATGCACCACTTGGTCAAGACAATATTTGAACAAATAAGGTATTCCCAAGAGTAATGTCTTACTTGTGAGAAGAACCTATCTTTCTCTTGTTTGAACTAGTAAGGATGAATCTTTCTAGTGGCAAGGTAATTTATAATATGAGTAAACTAAAGGAAAGGGGCATGTGACACAGCATTAGAAAATGGTCAGAAAATCGAACTAAGTCATCAGTATACTCAGTAAAGATTCTAGACAAGTGATCTGTAACTGAATTTTCAGAACATTTCATATCCTTTATCTCAATGTCATACTCCTAGAGTAACAAAATCCATCTGAGTCTAGATTTGGTGTCATTCTTGGCCAACAAATGCTTCAATGCAACACGGTTAGTAAATACCATCACTTTTGAAAATCGAAGGTTTGGACGAAATTTATCAAGTGCAAATACTACATCTAGCAACTCTTTGTCAATAGTAGAACAATTCATTTGAATATCAGTTAGAGTTCTACTGGCATAGTAAATAACATAAAGCATTTTATCCACCATTTGACCCAAAACATCCCTAACAACAAAATCAGATGCATCACACATAATCTCAAAATGAAGAGAAAAAACAGAAGGCTGCACAATAGGGGTTGAAACCAATAAGGAACAAAGCTTTTCAAAAAGTTTTGCACAAGACTCATTAGACACAAAAGGACCATCTTTAGCAAGGAGATTAGTGAGTGGGTGAGCCATTTTGCTAAAATCCTTAATAAATCTCATATAAAAACCAGCATGACCAAGGAATGATCTGACTTGCTTCACAGAAGAAGGAATAGGAAAATTAGAAATCATNNNNACATTGTCTTTATCAACCTCAATGCCCTTTTAAGACACTTAATGAC